>JAAGNO010017236.1:0-21736 GCA_033439905.1 Ceryle rudis
CTATTAAAAAAAAAAATCTTTAAATATATTTATAAATTTAAATTGTAAATTCACTTAAAAGATTCAGTGGAAAGCTGGCAAAAGCCAATCAAGTCATCATATTAAATACTGGCATTTACACAGAACTTTACACACTGTTCAATCTGTCAGAGATAAGAACATGAACGTGCTCTTGACCATCCTTTTTCCCCTCCTATTTGTGGAAATTGCAATTGTGCAATGAAATGTAGGAAGATATTCAAAAAGTCAGCTTGGCGTGAAATGGAATAACACAGTCTCTTTTGAAGAATGTATTCAAACTAGTAGATGTAGAGTCATATGCTGTACTTCAACTGGGACACTGCTGGCTTTCAAAAGACTTTACCTGCTCTCATTTCTCTTCTCCTGTACATGGCAATTTCTCCCCCTTCATCCTTTATTATGCTCTTCATTCACTCCATGTCTATCCAAATCTCACCCCCTCCAATGCCATCCCATCAATCTATCCTTTTCCATAATGTAGAAATGACATTTAGTTTTGCAATCTTTGCTTCTTTTATCTCTCTCTTCAGGATTTCAGTTTTCATCCCCTGGTTATACAGTAAGACTAAACTTGTTGAGAATGTACAGCATGCCAACACCAACAGCATGCTTCCGAGTGCTGCAAGGTTTAATTATGATTAATCATTAGTGATAGAAAATAGTTTTCTATTCTCCTTTCTGCAATTAAAAGAAACAGTGTATTGATTTTAATTTGTTATGGGATGATTTCCTATTTGCATGGTATGGATTAATTTCAAGATGACTTCTGTAAAATGACTTGCAAACAAGATTGCTATATGATGCTGCAATAGGCCAGAACTGAAATAACATGTAATAAACCCCATCCCTACTTACAGTGAGTCAAGCATTGTGTTGGAGCATGTGACTCCACAAGTATTTTTAAAAGGAGGAGCAGAAGCTTTATTTTTACAGTGTTATTTTAGAGCTATTCTTTCTGACAGGTGCCCCAATCCCGCTTGTGACTCTGCACCCCTTCTACAAAATCTTGCAAAGATACTGAGGATATTAAGCTGTAAGATACACGCTCATCAGAATGTCTTGCCTGAATAAACTGTAGCTATTACTGCTTTCAAAATATCCATGAAAACTAAGAATTTATGAAAATAATAATAAAAGAAAAAGGATCTGGTATTTTATTAAAAATAAACGAGTATTTTTTAGGACTCTCCAGTTGACACTAAGCATTCCAAGAAATATTACCTGCTTTTGGCACATGTTTTAAACTTCCTATGCAGAAACATGGCGGGGGGGGGGGTTGAGCTACAGCTCTTTAAGGAGAGCATCAGAATCCCAAGTGCTGCAGAATAATTAAAATACAGATTTCAGGTCTTCTTTGCTAAAGCTAAGAAGCTTACGTGATCACGAGGTCTGTGAACATCTCTCTCTTCTCCTCCCAATAGTTTTCAACTGCTTTACAGATATTACTGATTTTTGACAGGATAACAACCTCAAAGGTAGCTAAACTGCTACATGGTCTGCGGAAACAGATGGCCAAGTGAAGAACAACCTTCTGATGAACAGCTCCAGTAAATGCCCTTAATGAGATAAGGGCTGGAATATGGATTCACATCATATTACACATTAGCAGAGCACACATGGAGAGACACTTTACCATGCTTTCAACATAGTAAAACCATTGATCATAATAATCAGATGAACCATAAGATAAATATTCATAAGAAAATGAGCTTTACTAGCTCCAGACTTCACAGGAGGATAGGCTCACCGCTAATGATGATCACATTTAATCAGGAGACAGAAGAAAGAGGCAAATATAATATAGACGATGCAGATCATTTTATTCTGAATTTTCAATCTTCTAACAAATATTGTGTAATTAAAATTTTAATAGCCAAAATAACCTCTCTCTGAGTATGTATCGCTACAATTATCTCTAATGAGCAATGTACGTACAACTTTGTACGTATATAAAATGTAGAATTTTACGGCACTGAAAATGTTCATTTAATAATAACCAAGCTGAAAGTGCATCTATATGCTAAGCAGGATCCCTTATACAATTTCAGAACAAATTCCGATTAAGTTAATTCATACCACTTCCCTTCTATCTCCTTTCAAAACTCATCACACTGGGGGACACCAAAAAAAGTAGAGACTGTTGAATTCTGTCAAGTCTGTTAGAAATACCTGCTAAACAGCTGTGTATGGAATTACCCACTGAAGAACAGCCCACTCTGCTACAGTACAATTAAAAACAACTGCTGTATTACTTGTCTGTCATTTCACCCTCAGTGCCAATATTAACTGTGGGATCGTTTGTAGTATTTCATCACACACACAGAGGTTGAAGTCAGGCTCTGGCTGAGCAGCAGTAAGGTTGTCAGGCTCTACAAGTAAGCCTGCTTCTACTGTAAGAGAAATCAGCTTGCTTTCTGGAAGCATCAGTTTGTGTGCTCTTTATAACAAGTACAGGAGTACGTAGTGTTTTTCCGAAAGAACAACAGCATCTACTCAAATGATTTTTGCATTTGCACGGAATTAGATTTTTAGTAAAGACACCTGAAAGAAAATATTAAGTAACAAAAAGGATGCAGTAGCTGATTTAGTCCCTAAAAAAAAAAAACCCAAATCTCAACTGTGTTGGTTTTATACAACTTGTCAGGTACACATACAGTGATCGCAATGGAAGCCCTGCAGTGAATGAATATAGGTGCTCTCTTCCCAGATAAAGCCTTCCACAAGTTGAGATAAAGATTCCTTTTCAGAGGTCTCTTGTGCAAAGAGCCTATCTTTGAAAACCAATTCCTGTCTAAATAAGACTAGACCTCGTATTCAGTTTAAAAGACAGCAATATCCTATACAGCACTGCTGAACGTCTTCCACTCCCTTACATACATAGCACTCAGAAAAGTTCCAATCTCACTTCAGAGAGGTGCTCTGGCCTGGAATCCTACGGCAAGTTTGTACACCCTGTCACAGCCTGGTCTGGAGGCCTCACAATTTCTGCTCCAAGACAAACGACTTACTACGATGAAAAGAATAAAACAAATCCGTATCACGACAATCACTCTTTTACAGCAATGGCTAGCACTTGTATTTAAACTCATTCCAACGTACTCGAATTATCTGTGCTCTTACATAACTGAAATAAAACAAAATGTTCTACCATGAAGCGTGGGCTAATATTTTATAGACATTAATATCACTATTTGTATTATCACATGCTTTGCTCCAGCTCTTTTAAAAGTATGCCAAGGGATTTATGGGAATCTTTTTTTTCTAAAGTACCAATTTTCAAGAATTGAGTCTTAAGTATGAGAGCGAACACGTACTACATTTTTACCTCTATGCTTTTAGACATTTGCCTAAAATATCTAAGGACATTTCTTGGTTGACATGGCTAATATAACAAAAAGTCAATAAAAGCTATCATTTTTACCGAGGCTATATTGGGAAAGAAAACTTAATTACCAGGGACAGAAATTCAGGTTTTAAATTTAGTTCTCACCTCCTGTGACCACAGTCACCAAAAAATCCTCCCATCGTTTCTCCAGCCTGACACTGCCATCTATAGCAGTCTCCTACTATAAATGCTTGCAGCAATGATGCTGCTAACAGAGAACAGAACAAGTGCTCATGTTGTGAACACAGAGTTCTGTGGAAGGCGGGTTTGGGTGATACATTAGTACAAATACTAGTAACCAATCGCTTTTAACTGGTGGAGCTGCCACGGGATTAGCACAGCAGCCTACTGATTTCTAGTCTAGGAGATGTGACCCTTGAGCAGGAGCCGTGGCACTCCTTTCAGAGCCAGTTTGGTATATATATGCAAGTCAGACTTTTCTTTCTAGAAAAAAGAAATGAAAAGCCATCCACCTCACAGAGAATTTGAAGGAACACTGATTTGAAAAAGCACTCTGTGCATTTTCAATCAAAGTTCAAACACATTAAGTCCTCAAATGTTGTGTGAAGCCAGTCAGGAGCTCATGGAAGGTACTGCAGAATTTCACCAGCAAACTATAAACCTTTCAAAACTCTCCACAGGGCTGCAAGTTTGGAAAAGCCAGCAAAAATTCCTAAGCAATATCATAATGAAATCTATGCTTAGCTTCACAGGTATTCAGTGAATAATACTGACCAGTACCATTCCACCACAAATTATTTTGACATGTTTATAAATAAATATTCACACAGCTCACAACTTATATTTATCAGAAGCCAGGAAAACAGCAGTACTCAGAAACAGGCTCTATGGATAAATGTGAGATGATAAGGGTCTCACATTCAAGATGATACTGATACTGGAACTGAGCAATATTCAGAAAAAGCTTGCACCATATCAATGCTTTTTTTATTCCTCACTTTTAAGTCAAACCCACAGCTCAGGTGAGTCAAGTATGTACGTGTCAGGCTAGAGGGTCACTTCAGACTTCTTTGTTGCTTGGTGATGCTGTTCATATATAAAATACTTGAATGCTCACTATGACAGCCATTGGAATGCAAACTTCACAAGTTTCCCCAAGTCCTAAACAAAAGATCTAACTAGGAAGCATGGGCATAGTCTCTATTTCAATTCCCCAGGAGAAGCTGAGAGATACACACCCCAGACCATCCTACAGACTGGTAATAGTGGGATTCTCCAAGGAACAGCTTCTGTTCCAGACCTTGCTCCAACACAGACATGGAATCTGCAGCCGGGCAGGTTTCACACTCAGATGGGTGAAAGC
This sequence comes from Ceryle rudis, assembly GCA_033439905.1. Classification (NCBI taxonomy): domain Eukaryota; kingdom Metazoa; phylum Chordata; class Aves; order Coraciiformes; family Cerylidae; genus Ceryle; species Ceryle rudis. Next base: position 4,731 of record JAAGNO010017236.1, read on the forward strand.
AGAAGCACCTCTTCTTCCCAAATGTTACATTAGCCCTAATTATTGAACTTGGCGGAAAATGGTCAGTGAATTTGGCCTAAGTCTGTAAACAGGCTTGCATCAAGTAAACAAACAAAACCCCTGCACAAACTAGCTGCCTCTCAAATTAGCCACTAATCTAGACTGGCTATTTAGTAACAAGTATGTCCAAAATTATCATAATTATGCATAATGACATCTGAAGAGGCTATTAAACATTATTTGAGTTTTAAGCTATTTCCACACTACAAAACATTGGATTCACCTTAAATGTGGGATGCAAATTATCTCACATTTGTTCTTACAATTCCCTCTGAAGCATCTGGTATTAGTCATTGCCACAGACCCCAGGTTTAATTTAGCACATTTCCAACAATCAGTCCTCCAGGCAATAAAACTGAAAGCGTATGAGCTGCATTATGAAATTCTATCCTATAACAATAATGTTAAAGCTAGTGACTGCCTTTCTCTACACACTAAGGTAAGCAAACCATTCATGACTCTAACAAGTGCATTCCCGGTCTTATGTTCCTGTCCAAATTCAGATGGAAATTTATTATATGAATCACTGCTATCCTGGTCGGCTTGCAGACGTAGGATGATCACCCCTTGCAAGATTTTGATCTTAACAGTCCAAGATAAACTGTTTTAGCAACTATGGAAATCATTCTTAAATACTGTCAAATCAAATAAAACCTTTATACCACAAAACACCCCTTTCATTTTATGGAAACATAATGTGTCATTATTTACTTTACCGTGATGATGTACTAACAGGAGATTAATACAGACTGGGAAAAACATAAACAAATTAAACAGTCCATTCTCGAAACAGAAAATACAATTTTAATAGCTGTAAAATATTAGCTGCGGTAAAATTTAAAATCTCAAATATATAATTTAGAATTCAGTGAGCCTGCAGAAGAGGTTTATACTTGTCAAGAACATCCAGGCATTACGGGACTAAATTAAATAATAAAAAACAACAATGCCAAAAATCCCCCATACATTTAATTTCTTAGTGAGTGGAAGCTCACTACAATTAACACAAACCAATGAGCATAACTGCCAAGTGTTTCCATCATTATAAAATGTCAGGTGCTATCTGGAAAAGTAAGTTATATTATTTATCGACCAATACCAAATATGATCAAATTCAGTAGAGCCAGCCATTCAAATGGCTTCTAATAAAGGATTTGATATGGCTCTAATGGAAAGCATGAGTTATTCAGAAGCATTTGCTATTAAGCAGCATCATACTAATGTTTTGAAATTCTACCCAGACACGTCCAGAAGTGACATACTATGAATCACATGAGAAATATATTCTCCTGCTATTGAAATATTATCCGCAACATCCAAGAATCGACACAAATGAAAAAACAAGTCATTCTGGCAGATATGTGTCACAATGGAGAACATGCAGATTTTTGTTCTGCACAGCCTAAAAATGTGTGGGGTTTTTTTTTCCTACTGAACAAAAAAAAGGTGCCCATATAGTTTACCACATCAGCAGCACCATAAATACCAGCCAAGGCTTCTCCAGAGCATTAAACGATGCCTATATAGCATAAAGGCAACTTCCCAGTAATAACAGGTTGTATTGTTTGAGGCTAAAGCCAAAAAGCTTTCCTTCTACTACAATGAGTAGACTCTTTGTCATTCCAGGAGACCATACAACACTGTTAATGGTGAAAAGACTCTACCAAAAGCTGGAAGCAAACTCGAGTTTCAATTTCAGGTTAAGGAATACAAAGCCAATGGACAAACAGAGATGGATAGTTATTTGAGACATTTATTTGATTTAAAAAACCAACAAATAGCCTTCATAAAGTGTTCGTGTATTTTAAATTAATATGATAATCTGCTATCAACCACATTCAAATTAATAGGATATGTAAAGTAAATGCTTGGGAAGAATTAATTTCCAATTTATGAGAATAAAGTCTAGCAACTATACTTAGAACAATGTCATGAAACAATCAGCCCTTTGGTCCAGAATACTAGCTTGGTTTCTACTGGTTTCTAGAACTACAAATGCACATGATTACAATCTCCCACGGATGGATGTTAAGGTGCACAGTGGCAGGTCAAAAGGAAACAAAACCAAATAGTACCACAGAAAACTGTCATTAGATTAAGAAAACAAAAAACAAAAAAAAGGAAAAAAAAATTACCACTAAGGTGGTCAGACCCTAGTTCCAAGGAGACTGTGAAATCTCCATCCATGGAGATGCTCAAAACTACCTGGTTAATGTCTGTGCAATTTTATCCAACTGGACCTGCTCTGAGCACAGAGGCAGGACTAAATGACATCTGGATATCCTTTCTAATCTAAAACACTCGACAATTCAATGCTTTTTACTTAAAATTCCTCCCCCTATTGAGATATACTTTTTCATTTACACAAATCTCCCATATTTTTGTAGTGGTCTGGAAAAAAAAAAAAAATCAGAATTCTCCTTTCCGAGCAATCATGACAAGATCATTGATACAAATGACATAATATTACATATTTGGTGCAGTAAGACTCATTTATTTTATGGTAGTTCTGTCACCAGAATCTGCTGAGATACAGTAGCTAAAACAAAAGCATACGATTCATTTACAAAATAATAACCAGTACTGATCCTTGCAGCCCATTATCACTCCTTCAATCTGCATCACCCACATGTTGCAGGCGTTCCAGAGAGAACTGGCAGGACAGAAAACAATGAAAAGAACAGATCAGAAAAGCTCGAGTCACCCTATAAAAAGTATTGCATGAGTCAGGTGTGCACGTACATCAGACCTTGCATCTCACGCTGAAGACACACTACAGAGGACAAAGCCACGAGTACCTTTGTTCAAGTGCTTCAGGGGTGACCTTAACGAAGATACAGTAAAAGCATCCTGCGTGTACCTGTGGATACTACTGTCCCACAGTTATCTACACCACTGAAACCATTTATTTTTTCCTCTAAAAACCGGGTTTTTAAAAAATAAAACCACACCACCACGAGGCCTCCAGAGCCACTTTCTTTCCACTCTTTAAATAAGAACGCTGCTATTTTTAAGACTCATCGAGATGGGAGGGAAGCACATCTAAAAATAAGTTTCGTTGGCGCTCCGCGGGCCACTGCCTTTCCGCACGCCCGTCACTGGCAGGACAGCCGGCCCCAGCCCCTCGCCCCGCCGCCTGAGGCGGCCCCGGGGCGGCAGGTGGGGCGGCGGCTTTGTCTCCGATCGGGCGCTGAGCAGAGGCGGCGGAAGGGTGGGCGACCGCCGGCTGGCGACTGGGCGCTGTGCAGGAGGTGAAGGAGCGCAGGCGGGCGGCTGAGGGGAAGGAGAAGCCCCCACCACACCAGCATCCCCTAAACTTTCTTCTGGGCCGCGAGGGAGAAGACGCCACCGTAAGTCCCCGGAGCGGAGCCGGGAATCGCCCGGTGTCCCCGCCTCTCCTCGTTAACCGGGGCGCGGCCGAGCGCCGCCTCCCCACGGCAGCCGCCCGCCAGCCGCCGGGGACGCGCCGCGCCTCGGCCGCCCGCTCCCTTCCCGCCGCCGGCCGCCGCCCGAGTGGGCGGGGCGGGCGGCTCGGCCATCCGGCCCCGCAGCCTCAGCGCAGCCTCACTGGCGGCGCCGCCGGCAGCCAACGCGCAGCCGGGCCCGGCTGCCCAGATTGGGCAGGGCCCGCGGCCGCCCCCCGCGGGGCTCAGAGCTGCGAGAGGAGGAGGAGCAGGAGCAGACCCCGCCGGCCTCCCCAGCGGGAGACCCCACACACACTCCCCGAGCGCACCCCGCCGGAGACCGACACCCCCCCCGGGCGCACCCCGCCGGCCTCCCAGCAGGAGGACACCCCACCCCAGTCTCAAGCGCACCCCGTCCGTCTCCCCGGCAAAAGAGCCCCGAGAGTAAGGGGAGTTCTTGGGGGCAGAGGGCAGTGTCCAGCTGGACAGGAGTCGAGTCCCTTCCCCAACAAATCCTGAAGATCCCAGGCTCACCTGAGGTGTATTCTTAGCGGCACGATCCAGGTGACTCGCATCACTGTCAGTGATGACCAACAGCAGTTCCTGCTCCACGCTAGTTTTCATCAGGTGTCTCACAGCTAACAAGTCCAGTTTCCACAAGGAACATTTGCCCACAAGCCAAACAACCTGCTTGACTTGCAGGTTGTTCTTCCCTAAGTTTTCTTTGGTTTCTTTTTCTTTTCCTTGGCTGCACTGGCACATGCTGAATGTGATTAGATTGCCAGAAATCATAGAAAGGGTTGGAGTGAAAGCGACCTTGAAGATGGTCTAGTTCCAACCCCCCTGCCATGGGCAGGGACACCTCCCACTAGAGCAGGTTGCTCAAAGCCCCATCCAGCCTGGGCCTTGAACACTTCCAGGGATGGAGCATCCACAGCTTCCCTGGGAGAGCTGTTCCAGTGTCTCACCACCCCCAAAGTAAAGAGCTTCTTCCTAATTTCTAATCTAAATCTACCCTCTTTCAGTTTGAAGTCATTACCTCATGTCCTATCACTACAAGCCCTTGTAAAAAGTCCCTCCTCACTTTTCTCATAGGCCTCCTTCTGATACTGGAAGGCTGTAATAAGGTCTCCCTGGAGCCTTTTCTTCTCCAGCCTGAACAACCCCAATTCTCCCAGCATATCCACAGAGGAGAGATGTTGTAGTCCCCTGGTTATCTTCGCAGTCTCTTCAGGACCCACTTGAGGAGATCCATGTTTTTCTTACACTGGGGGTCCTAGATCTGGACACAGCACTCCAGGTGGGGTCTCATGAGAGCAGAGTAGAGGGGGAGAATCACCTCCCTCGACCTGTTGGCCACGCTTCTTTTGATGCAGCCCAGGATGCGATTTGCTTTCAGGGCTGCACTTGCACATGGTTGGCTTATATTCAGATTTTCATCAACCAGAACCCCCATGTCTTTCTCCTCAGAACTGTTCTCAATTCTCCCAGCCTAGACAATCCAGTGGATCATCTTCCACTCCTTTAGGTTTTTTTCTTCCATCAGAAGCACACATGCCCATGGGAATTCATGATGTCTTCTAGTCTGTCAGCAATCCTTAGACCTCGAGCTTGCCACCTTGAGACCTGCCCCAAGCTTCATGTGCAGGCCGCTCTGTGGAGCAGTTGGCCTGGTTTCAGGCATTAGGGCCAGGGCTCCATCCAGCCACCCTGGCTGCACTGTGGGCTCCCTGACTCCATGCCCAGTACATTGTTCTTTTCTAGGACTGTGCATCTGGAGCAAAATTTCATTGTCATTCTGAGGCAGCAGGGCTGAAAGAGGATGAAATTCCCTAATATATCATGAGTAACCTGTGAGGAACCCTTCTAGAGAGACGGAACAGTTCAAGCCAGAGGTAGCACAGCTAGGAGCTGATCACAGACCTCTCCAGTTCCAGGTGGCCACATCCATCCTCACACTCCTGTCCATTTCCACAGGAGGATAATCATCACACAACATCCTGCCCTCACCTTACACCTTTCTTCTGCTCAGCTCCTTCATAGCAACATCATCTTTTATGATGTAGGCTCTCAGGATCTGGTCCCCAGAAAGCCAACAGCACCCATAGTCTTCAGCTAACGCTGCAGGTATAGACATACATGTAGTTCAAGTTCAGCACCTCTAAAAAATCACCTTCTAGGATGAGCATCTACATTGCCCTTTGCTCTTCTCTCTGCAGTGGGTCTGTTCTTCCACCAGAGGGAACTTCCACCTCACGTTGTGACCTGTAGCAAGCTGTTATGTCCTCACCCACCTCTCGGTCACAGCGGCATTTTTGCTACAAACGCCGGTATTTTCTGGTTACAGACAGGCTGCGAACCACAGCTGGAGGTACGGGGCCACCACCATCAAACATTCCTGCCTCGGGGACTGCAAGGGCAGCATCGCTACAGCCAGCATTTCAACTGCTATACAAGCACCGCAGAGACAGGACTGGGTGGTTTGTTGCAATAAGCAAGTGTAAAGTAGTTGTCTTCTCCAGACATGATGCCTCTCTGGAAAAGTTGCCTTCTGTCCAAGAGAAGCCATTAGGTCATCTAGCCCAAACGCTAAGGCAGTGAATCATCCCGTGGCTGTCTTGCTTGTGTATCAGAGCCAAATAAGTACTTGGAGACTTGTTATCCAAGATTTTTCACGTATCAGGATTATTCAGCGTGAAATTTTGGACTGCATGTTGGAGACACTCCACAACATTACTGTGATTAACAATGTCATATTATCAAGTATAAGACACAGATCTCTCTCCATGAATATTTGTGTGATCACCACAGCACATGGAACTTGCCCCTTAGCACACATCGTGTATTTCAAGCATAGAAAAATGGAGCAAGAGGAGAAGATACTGAATCATAAAGAGAGATAACACCGAGGGCAACACCCAAAGCTGCAGCAAAACATTTTAGCACCCAAGGCATAATTCCGCTTCATGTCCTCTTGGCTCCTTCCAGCCTCTTCCAGCTCACTGTGTTCCCTGCAACTCCTGCTTGTCACCATCGCCGCTGATCTGCGGCTCTCATTTTTGGGCAGCAGCTGTCAGAAAGGCTTGATGATATTTTCTTCTCCTCGGCAGCTCCCTCTGACTGGGGCAAGCAGGACATGAACCCATCTTGTGCTGCTGTTTTGTACACAACTGACACAACCACCACCTGACAACTGTTGACTGATCTTAAGCTTCAGATGCCTTCAGATAGTTAACAAGGTAGGTCTGGTGATGAAAAACCTAAGAAGCCTGTCAAAGGGAGTGCAGAGAGCTTTACTTCAGTAGCTGCTTGGTAAACAGAGGGTGAAGGGGAGAAATTCAGCTGTACTGAGTCATCAGTGGAAGGGTGACAATGCCCCCTACCTACTCTTCATGGTCTTAGGATAAGTGTCACATGGCCCTGCGACTGTAAGCTCCACATATGACATCCCAAGCATCCCAGGAAGAGGCTTTCCTTGAAGAAAGACCCAGTCTATAAAGAAATAACAGAGCGTCAGAAGAAAAATGAAGGCTGTAGGAACCGATAGGAATTAATTTATGCAGCCAGCTCATCAGAGAGGCCACCCCGTGCTAGCAGAACATTTTGGAGCAGTGGAAGAAAGTCAGGCAGTGAAAGATCCTATGCAGATTGCACTATTAGATGGTTTGATCCCTGTTCTCCAAATAACAAAATAAACCAGCTTTGTTAATGAAGGCAGAGCCACCACCCTTGCCCTAAATACCCTGCAGCCTTCTCCTAGCAACTACTTTCCCTGAACAGTTCAGAGCCATGGAGAATTCAGACCCCCCAACAGCTCTATCACACTCAGACTCGCTCCTCTTTGGCCCCAGGGAGCAGGGATGTTGGCGTCACAGCTGAAAAACAACTGCCAAGCCAAGACTTCTTAGAACAAGAAGCATGACTGATAGATAAGCACAGGACACTCTGTTACCAAATCTAGAAAAGGTCATGAAGTAGCAAATGCAGACAACTCTTATCAAGAAGGCACGTCCTCCAATGGAGAGAACCTGCACAAGAGGCATTTGAGAACAGCTTGAGCAGAACAGAACCTAGCTAGGAAATGTCCCCAGGTACAGAGAAAAATATCACCCAGGAAACCTGTGGTGATGTTCAGGTGCTGAAGTTCAAGTGGAGAATACAAAACAACAAATCAAATCGAAAAATAAACAAAATACACATGCAATAGCATCAGTGCACATATTGCATAGTGTTGTTACAGTACCTAGAAAGGATCAAGAGAAGAAAGACTATTTGATTGGGAAATAGATATTCTACACCTCATCGAGGAATATATATACACATATATATATACTTCTATAGAGACAGTCACTTATGATCAGTGTCTTGGAAGAGAAGTGTTTTGTCTTCCATCCACTCGAAGGTAATGGGTGATCTCTTGCACTTATCTCCTGACTTGGGAAACAAAAGAAAAAACAGATAAACAAAAACCTAGAAAGATAACATGGACGTGTAAAGCAAAACTCCAAGAAGACTGCCAGGTCCTGAATGCAGTCATGAAAAACACCCATTTCTAACACTACAACTCTACAAACAGATTAGGGAGTAGGTAGGAGAAGGTTAATCCTACTCTATGGGGAGCATTGTTAAAGCATGTGGAGACAGTGAGCATTTCCTGGCTGCCATTTCCATCTTTATTATTGAATTACTTGCTTCAGAGCTATGGCCGTTGGCAAAGGGAGATTAAGAAATGCCTATTTTGACTCAAAAGTGGTGTGGTCTGGCATTTGAGCTGGGAACTGTGACTGCTGAGAAGGACTCTTCATTCTCAGTGATTCACTACAAGAGTCTTGAGAAAACATGGGAGACCAGCAGACTTGAATGTATCAGTTGGCTTTAGGTAACTGAAATGGAACGGCTCAGCCCCAGATATTCTAATACAAAGATCTGCAGAACAGAGCTCAGTCACTGGCACTTGGTATCTCCAAATATTAAGCTCTGAATACCTCAAGCAGTGCATTGAAAGTGTCTTCCGAGAAGTCTGTTCTTTGCTTCCCATATCCCTGATACATCTGCCTTGGAATAAATCCATGTGTCTTAGGTTGACTGATTGGTGGCTGTGAGTCATGTGCAGACACTCCAGCTCCACGGGAAGTTATCCCAGATCAACATGTTTTCCGTTCTATTATTTCAGAATTAAGAAAATGCTTGGATTACAGCATTCTATAAACTGATGAAAAAAAAAGGACTGTACTTTAGACTGGAGCTTACTTTTTCAGCCTTAAAAGCCAATAAAGACATGAATAAATTACCACTATTATTACAGTACTTCTGACACTCAGATTAGTTTTCTTGTCCCTTGTTACCTGCTACCATCTTTCCACCTCAGCCTGGTCATGCACAACCATCAGGGCCATTCCGTGTCTCCAAATAATCTGCCTGTCACTGTTTATGTCCTAAACACCCTGCTATGGACAGCTTACCACAGAAAGGGCAAAAGAAAGGAAACAGTTCAATAAAAAAAATTATGTATGAGCAAAATAATTGCAAAACAGATTGTTGGAAGAGAGATCTTCTGGATCAAAATGTATAGCCTCCTGGTAAGAAGAGACGCTGCCTCCTCTTAGGGACGTGCCTTAGTTTTGTGAAGGGCTTCTCCCACTGTCCCTGCCAGACAAGATGCTACTCACATTTTTGATAAAGACTGCAAACAAAGAGGATGACATGCTGCTCAGGCATCTTGGGTGGATGCTGGGACAATGTCAGCTTGGGATTTCCCCATAGCAGGTTCAGATCCTCACCATCTTCCTCTTGAGGCTTTTTGTCTTCATGAACTCCAGCTCTCTGAATGTCTGCTGGAGTCAGGAGACGAGCAGGATAGAGATGTTCCCTCTGCTAAGGAAAGGAAACTTCTAAAGGAAGAACCTCAAGAGCTACTTCTAACAATAAGACATACTCTCGAGACTGGAAACCAGCAGCAAGACCAAGCCTATTCTGGTTTTAAACCAAGACATTTAATCATTCTTGAAAAAGCAAAGGGCCACTGCCTGGGCAAAGTGCTACGGACGGTGCATACCAAGTCAAGACCAGACTCTTTAAATATGCTGGCGTGTGCCTCTCTGGGCCCTAATAATCAGCTCCCACCAGGGAGGAGACACTAAGATGCGCAGAGCTTTGGTCTGATCCAATGTATCAGTTCATGTATTCTTGCACTGGAAGGATGGGCTTTTTTGAATCCTATTACTATATAGTGTTCAATAATGACTAAAATACAATAATAAACATACTGAAGGATGGCTTGAGCATGCTCTTGCCCTTAAAGCAGACACAGAGAGAAAGGAGACAGGTAATTAAGTGCTGGTGCGTTGCCAAAGAGGGATGCTGAGAGAAATATGGTCAGTGCATGGCCTTGAGGTTCACTGAGGTGCTATGAAGATGGGAATGCTAAAGATAACAAAAAGCTGTAAATACTGAGTGAAAGGGGCCTCTCTTGTGAGCAGAAGAGCTATTTTCTTCAAGGAAACAGGGAAGGAATGTGAGGGAGGCTATCAAAAACCCTAATTATGGTTGGGGAAAGCTACAGGACTGCTGCAGACTGGTCTTAGCAGTTTCAAGAGACAAGCTGCCTTCACGATGTAATAAAAAAATGGGAGGCAATAAGAGAGGAAAGCAAAGTGGGCTTCTTTGGCATCCCTTGCTGAATCGCCTTAACCAAGGCACCACTCTGTTTACCAGTATCCTGTAGAGAGGTGAAATTACTAAGCAAATACTAGACTGCCATGGCTTTGTAAAAACATGCTTTAATACCCGTATAAATGCTACTTTACAGTAAGTTCTACTAAAAAAGCTGCTATTGACCTTAGGAATTAAATTAAATCCCAGCACAAACCAGGATGTGGCAAGTACAGATTTCAATTTTGTGCAGAGCCCTGAGGGAGGCAGAAGGGAACTGGCTGCCCTGGCACACTGGGCAAAGATGCCTTCCCACAGGAGCTGCTCAGAAGTACTTGCGGCTGAGCAGCAACCTCATTGTGAGTGCACTGATTTCTCCAGGGGTTTTCCCATACTTCTACCAGGGCTTTCCTCCTCCTCCTCCTCCCATATACCACAATACACTTGCCTCTACCATGTGTGTCCCGTTCCTCTCAAGGTGTGTAAACCACCCACTGCTTTCTAACTGCTTTATAAATGCAAAGAGAAATGCTCAGTGTCAAAGCACGGGGCATATGAAAAATAGTGATTCTCATACCATGTATAGTCATGGACATGAAATACCACCACACTAAACTAGTTCCAGTTCTAGTTAATTCTGGAAAAAGTAAAAAAGATGTCAGGAAAAATATCCCTCTTTGTATGGACGAGTTATATAACTAAAGTTTTTCTCTGCAGTCAGGGTATATTAAAAACTTGCAGTTATCATCCTGCTTCTCTCTCTCATTATGTGGCAGTAAGAACGAGAATTAATTGTCCTCCCAGGGACAAAAAAAAGGCTAAGCTCCAAAACTGAAGTGGAAAAAAAACAGGATCCAAACAAACAGCTCAGAGGCTTCAGAAAAAAAAGATAAAGGAAAAATACATCCACTGTGATAAGAGTTTTCAAGTTACCTCCTATAGGCTATTTATAGAGGGCCCCATCTCTATAAATGTTGCTCCCTTTTAGAGGACTTAGACTATCTCACTTCAGTGCCACTATTAATGAGGCCAGATAATGATTTCTTGGCTAGTATCTGCTTACAACTTAAAAAGGTCAGAGTGAGTGGTGTGGGAATAGCATATGGAGCACTCCCAACCTTTCATAGTGGGAAGTGATAACGTTCTAATACTCTGACATGTTTCTGAACGATACGTGTCTCTGAGGGAAGCAGCAATAGTTTTTCCCCACAAATAACGATCCAGTCTGACTGCTTAGCATAAGATTTGAAAAGACTACAGCTGAAAATGGAAATTTGGACTATACTTCAGTAGCACAAATGACTCTATAAAGGTAATGAAGAGAAAATAAGACAACAGCCAACTGCTAAAAGAAAAGAAAAAAAAAAAAAAAAGCCTTTTTGCTTGATCTCCATTCCCCATATCAGTCTCCAGCCAGAAAACTGCACATTCCAATCTCTTGAGCTGTTAAGAGAAGCGTTTGCAAGCACATGTTCTCCCTCCTGCTCCCTCCATACTCCAATAAGAGTCTTAATTGCAATGTATGCGGGTGATGGAGTGTTTTCTGTACACTCTGCTCCCTTAGTCCCCGTTTCAGCTCTGTTGAAAACACTTCCAACATCTATTAGAGTTCAGAGATTCTCCAAGTGCCACTGAAATGGAATGGACAAAGTAAAGCCGGTGAATGGCACTAGTGGCCAACGGCAGGATTCTGAAGGTGTATATCTTGTGAGAAGTGAGCCAGCAAATCATATGGTCTTCCCAGAACCACCCTGAAACCAGGGAGGACACTGACAAAGGTGTTGCTGTAGCAACACAGAACTTACTCTGAGATAGCTACACAAGTATGTCCTCAGTACCAGGGGGTGATTTTCAACTCACATGACACTGAGGCTACTACACCTGACTCTGTAGAATAACTGAAAAATTGAGGTTGTGAGTAGCCTGTGGAGGTTCGTCTGGTCCAACTTCTAGCTCAGAGCAGGGACAACTTGAGGCTGCATTACACTGGGGAGGGCTTTGTCTCCAGGTAATAATCTATAAAGTAGTCTAGACATGACTTTGTGAGCTGAGGACTGTTAAAAGTGTAGTGGGATATGAGACAGTTTTAGACTTAAAACAGCTCTATGGAACTGGTGTGGTACGCAGAGACCTGAAGCTGTCTTAACACTGAAGTTGTCTTTCCTGGTGCCAGCAGCACAGCAGCCATCATGTTACCATACAATAGGTTGTGTTACAAACCTCTTGCTGGTAACAACTAGGTCAAGGTATTGTTCTTTTGAATGGAAGACTGGTTCTGCACAAGTCACAAGACCATAGAATGGTTTGGGTTGGACCTTCAAGATCACCTAGTTCCAACCTCCCTGCCATGAGCAGGGACATCTCCCACTAGAGCAGGTTGCTCAGAGCCCCACCCAACCTGGCCTTGAACACTTCCAGTGATGGAGCTTCCACAATTTCCCTAGGCAACCTGTTGCAGTGCCTCACCACCATCATAGTGAAGAACTTCTTTCTAATTGCTAATCTAAATCTTCCCTCTTCCAGTTTGAAGCCATTACCCCTTGTCCTATCATTACAAGCCCTTGCAGAAAGACCCTCCCCAGCTTTCTTGTAGGCTCCCTTCAGACACTGGAAGGTCTTTCTGGAGCCTTCTCTTCTCCAGGCTGAACAACCCCAAATCAATCGCATTCCTTCTATTCACTTTAGGCAAGAGGATTTCAAGCCCTGGTTTGGGGCTATAGTAAACACACGACGGGCAGTTGCAGCCATTACTTAAGAGTTAATCCCTGTAATACCTTTTGTTAATCTAACTACTGCGATCAAGTGGTATGGAACATATTCAGCATACCCATAGGGTGCATGTTAGATTAACAGGATTACCTGCTGCTGATGGTAATACTACTCAGTATTTATTCAGCACTTCTCTGAAGAACAGAAGGTACTTTTTAAAGGTAGGTAAATATTTGCAAATCCCAGAGAGGAAAATGTAAGTGCAAAGAGGTTAAGTAATAGCAGCAGTTCTGCACAGTGACACGGCAGCAATACCGCTGGACGCCTGCTCTAACACAGCATTTCTGAAGCCGTTGGTTGGTATGAGCTGCTCACAAAGCCCTAACAACTACAGCACATCCTGGTTTCTTATGCTGTCTGCTTATACAGCAATGTTTCTCTTGCTAGTTAAGCCTCCATTTTCACTGCCGACTTTTTGCTAACTTCGAAAGAATCTACACAGAATACATTTGGGGGAGCCAGTGTATAGGTTACGATGGTACCATAACACATCTAACACATGGTGCTATGGAATAGTCACATTCTGAAATGGATCTGTTAGAGCCCGTGTTCACAGATTATTATTTTGCAGTCCTTGTGTGCAAATGACGGATAAAATAACGAACTTTAAGAACAAAGCTTTCTTCTCCCCCCCTCTTTAAAAGCTCCTTTATAGCCACAAGCAATTCCTGTGATTCCTGTCTTCAAACATTGTTCTTCTTATGTTCATAACGTCATTTGTACCACTGGAAACCTGCGAACCCTGCACATACACTCTACTGCTTGTTAGCTCATTAGTGCCTCATGCTCGCGTTCACTTGCAGTAGCTTTTGATAAAGAAGAAAAAAATTTCAATGCCTAACTAATTTGGGCAACAATGTGTGAACCAAAGAGTAGCGTAGACATCATCCCACCTTATTTTTCTATCTAGTTCAGCATCTACTCTAAAAGAAAGTGCAGAACGTAGGCCAATAATCAGGGACCTCTACAGCAAACAAGGAAGATCAGACATCTCTGAGGGATAATTTGTCCCACTTACTCTAGACTCCTATTTTAGAATGAATCTCCTTCTGGAGATGCTTCCCTTCATTCCCTGCAGAGTAAGCCTAGACAACGAGATGCCCGCTTGTGGATGAAGTTCATTAAATGCATATTTTTTGCATTGGCACTTTGTGACCTACATGTTATACAAAGCAAGACACATCCTACCTCTGCCGCAACCAGAGGCGTAACATTTATCATCTTAGTGGCGTGAGTCAGGGAAACTAACACCTGACATCCAGTCATGCCTTCTAAAATTCAAAGTCCTCCAATGATCTGCTGATTTTTTTTTTTCAACACTGTATTTACAAAATCCCTTTCAGCTTTGCCAATTATTTCAATCACCTAAAACATTTTTCTATTTGCTTTTGAAACGAATTCATCTCCAGCCATGCCGGGGCAGACATACAGGTTTTAAGCTATTCCTCATTGTTTATGTGTCCAAGTTTGCTGGACAACAGAGACAGCCTGGAGTAACTTGGCTGTGTCTGTTATATTCTCATTAGAAAACTGCAGCTGTAAATTTTATTCTGTGACAACAGGCATATAAGAAATAAGGGTAAGAAACAGCACTAGAAGCCTATGCCGCAGCACAAGATCCTCTGCAAAGGAAACTGGAAAATGTTATTTCCATGTTTTGGACAACTGCAGTTAGGGAATTATGCTATTTCACAGAATCACAGACTGGTAGGGACCTCTGGAGATCATCTTGTCCAACCCCCCTGCCAAAGCAGCTTCACTTAGAGCAGGTTGCCCAGGAACGCATCCAGGTGGGTTTTGAATCTCTCCAGAGAAGGAGACTCCACACCTTCCCTGGGCAGCCTGGTCCAGTGTGCTCGCACTCTCACAGGAAAGAAGTTTTTCCTCATGATTAGGTGGAACTTTCTGTGTTCCGGTTTGTGTCTGTTGCCCCTTCTCCTATCACTGGGCATCACCGCAAAGAGTCTGGCCCTATTTCGTTGTCCCCTGCCCTTTAGATATTGATCAGCATTGATCAGATCCCCTCTCAGTCTTCTCTCCTCCATGCTGAACAGCCCCAGGTCTCTCAACCTTTCCTTGTCAGAGAGAGGTTCCTGTCCTCTCATCATCTTTGTAGCCTCCTCTACACTCTCTCCATTAGTTTCCTGTCTCTCTTGAACTGTTGAGCCTAGAACTGGACACAATACTCCAGATGTGGCCATTAGGGCCACTCCATTAGTGCAGAGTAGAGGGAGAGAAGAAACTCCCTCGGCCTGCTGGTCACACTCTTCTTAATGCACCCCAGGGCATTAAATATCGGGAAACAAGAAGAATACAATTTTGCATTCTCATGCTTTTTAGAAGATATGAGAGACAAGACATTGCAATCTTCCTCTTATGAGAAGACACGGCTGACGTATGATCTCTTAAAAAAAAAAAATCAGTGGATGAAATTCCTGGTTTAGTGGAGTCAGGCATCTGCTTTAGAACTACTGTTTCAATTTTAGGCACAAACCTCTACTGCCAAAGTCTACGGTTGGGAGAACTGCCACTAGTAGCTGACAACTGTGAAGAAAGTCAGTTAGGGAAAAGACATTAAGTTTCACTGACATGTAGTTGACTTGGGGAGCTTTACAGAGAGGAGCAGGAAATTACTAAGTGCTTTACAGTGATAAAAACAGTGCACCATATCATAATCGCTAGTGTCAGTATCAATGCCCAGCTGCACTGCAGGCTTCAGCCTGGAATTCAGTTGCCATCCCAGTGGCCTTACAACTGTCCGGTGTTCCTTTCTGCTGGGCTGGCCAGTGGCACAGAAGAGGAGGCCTCAGCACAGGGCAGGAGAGCTGAGACTGAAAGAGCATCAGTAACAATCTGTAACTTGCAGCTGTACCCATATTTTAAGCGATAATGTTGCATTTCCTCCCTCTAATTAAGCTGCAGAGGAATCACAATGCCCATTTCCAATTTCTGGCCTTAGAGTGCAGGGAAGGTGGGAGTCAGCTTGAAGGCACAGGTATGTCACCTGCTTTGATTTTGCTTTTAATATATTTTACTGAAAATCTCTACTTTCACATATTATTTCTTGCATTGTCCCTTTATCTGAAACAGATGACTCAATCCCAATTTAATACTGAACATCTTCTGGGAAAAATTCTTAGCAGCTGCTTCATAATCATGCATTTTTTTTCCTCCCTGGCATTAGGGAGCATAAACACTTATTAAAGTTTAAAAGGAAAAGGCAATTTGAAGATTAAAATAATGTTTAATTAGTAGCTATAATACTCATCATCTTTCAGGTGCACAACACAAAGCAATTCATAAGAAAGATTATTGTTCTCCACATCTTACAGAGAAATGAGGTGAATTAAATTATCTGCCTAATGACACTCTCAGTGTTAGATTCCAGATCTGCCTCCCAGTTCTGTGCTATACCAACATTTAGCACATTTAGCGATATACGATTTTGAAAATTCCCAATTTCAGGGCTCTTAACCTTTCACTCTCTCTTTTTTGTTTTCTTTTTTTTCTTTTAGCTTCTGCAATACTGAAGTGAGCCGCGTTACTTTCCCTTCGTTGACGTTATATCAGCACAACATGCAGAATTTAAAAATCAAACCAAAAAGGACATATTTCCCAGCTGACCCTCGACATGAAAAGATACTGCATTTTCTGACTGGAGTCAGAGTTACTGCACTAGCAGGTAAAACACCGAATCACAGAATTGTTGGTTGGAAAAGACCTTCAAGATCATCATGTCCAACCGTCAGCCCAGCACTATCGTGACCACTAAGCCATGTCCTGAAGTGCAATGTCTACATGTCTTTTTGAACACATCCAGGGATGGTGACTCCACTGCTTCCCTGGGCAGGCTGTTCCAGTGCCTCACCACTCTTTCAGCATAGAATGTTTTCCTAATATACAATCTAAACATCCCCTGGTGCAACTTAAGCCCATTTCCTCAACATAGAAACATAGAAATGTCTGGGTTGGAAGGGACCTCTAGAGGTCATCCGGGCCAACCCCCCTGCTGAGAGCAGGGACAACTTCAACTAGAGCAGGTTGGTCAGAGCTCTGTCAAGCCCCACCTTGAATGTCTCCAGGAATGGGGCCTCAACCACCTCCCTGGGCAACCTGTTCCAG
>JAAGNO010017237.1:0-14032 GCA_033439905.1 Ceryle rudis
CTTTCCAGCTGCCCACCCGGAGCGGCAGGAGAGGGAGGGAAGAGAAGGAGGAGAGGGGAGAGAGGCCACAGAAGGCCGTTCGTACCGCGTACCGAGCCGGCCTTTCCCGCCGCTCTCTCGAGGACGCGCCGCTCCCCCCGGGCGCGGCCGTGACCCGGCCCACGGCCTCTCTGTCCAGAGGGGCTGGGCAGAGCCATTACCTCAAAACAGGGGGGGGGAGATAGAAAGATCCGGAAGACGCCTCCTTCCTTCCTTCACTAGCCCCTGTCCCGCCGCAGAGAGCGGATAATAGCGTTTGATCCTCCGGAGCTGAAAGGGAACGAGTCGCCACCTGCCTCCCCACAGACAATGCAGTGGCAGCGGACTCCGCTTTTCCACACCCCCTTCCACCCCCCCCTCCGCTCTGAGAGGTGGTGCGGGCGGCACGGCGGGTCACGGGAGCTGACGGGGCGTGGGGCGCGCCGTGCGCATGCGCCGTGCGCGGGCGGGGACCGCGCCGGGAGGTGTCGGGACCCGCTGAGGGGCGGCCGGGCCCGCTCCCCGGGAGGAGCTTCGCTGCCGGCTCCCCCCGAGCCCCTTCGCCCTGCCGTGTGTCCCCGCCGCCTGGGCCCGGCCTCTGCTTGAGAGACAGTCAGTGTCCAGGGGTGGGCAGTGCCCAGCGTGTGCTGCCTTTCCTTGGACTACCCGGAATGTAAGGATGGGGCTTCCACGAAGTATTATCTTTTCCCCCTCCCTTGGCAAAGCACTTATACCAAGATGCTTACACAGCTGCCAGCCTTCAAGGAAGGCAGCAGACACCCCAGTTAAAGGCTCTTCAGTACAGATCCTCCCCCAGTTACACAACTCTGGTTTCTCTTTAGGGTGTCAAGTTTTATTAGAGGGTTATTTGCCTCTAGAAAACTACAATGGAAAGAAGAACCAAATTCCATCTGAACTATTCATCCTTTCAAGCTTCAAAACAATAAAGTATTAGACTCCCCCCTGACACCTCCCCTTTACACTGGAATTGACCCCCATAGAGCTTTCAATACCCAAGTGAACACAAGGACTAAAGTCTCCCCTGAGACAACGGCCTTGCTCATTGGGCTGAGTAAAATCAGACTGAAACCCTCAGAAATAGCAGCCATCACTGACACCATATCTCCCTGGGGCCCAGCGGCCACGCATGGACTAGTAATTACACCTCTGAAGAAAACGAGAGGCGGATGGTCAGTGGGATGGGTGGCTATTGTAACACAAAGATCAGATCTGAATGGAAGTGTTTGAGCCAAAGTCCCCCTAATCCCAGAGCCCATCTCAGAGAAGGAGCTGTAGCAGCACTTCCCGAGGAAGACACACTGTTTGCATAAAAAGAGCAACTCTTCCTGCTAGAGATAGCTCAGGAGAGCTCCGAGAAGGCACCGGCAGAGTTTGGACAACTCCAGAGTGGAGGGCACTGCCTCTGGCCAGTCAGCCAGAATGACACGTCCTGAAAAGTGACAAGAAGACACACCCCCCCCTCCCCCACCAAAAAACCAAACCCAAAACTAAGGAAAAGCCAAATACAAAAGACCTACCATCTCATTTAAGACAAACTAAGAAGAACAACTCGTTTGTGATCTTTATTTTCCAATAGTACATTAAAACAACTTCTCGGGACTAACCTCCTCAGCCAGTTTGGCCATGCAGAAAACATTGCCTAGGTTATACAGATCGCCTACGACAACACACACAACGGGTCGCGGTGGTACGGAGAAGAGAGAAGGGCAGTGGTGGGGGAAGAGGCAGCTGGAGTTACGCAAAAGCACGCGGCACAGTGGCAGCGCTACCAGTGGGTTAGCGGAGGTCACCCCCCGGGGCTCCTCGGTGGCAGGGAAAGAGGAGGAGTGGTTGTACGCAAACAGCTTCCAACCATTTCTCCTTCAAAACCTTTTCATACCTAATAACTGAGCTAGAGACCCCTCCTGTGGCTAAGAAGTGTAGTTGCACATCGGCTGCTCCCTTCAGAACTGCATTTCTGTGCTACTTAAGAGGCATGAAAATGGGAGTTAGATACCAAAGCACGCGGTCGGTGTTTTGTGAAGACATCTTGTGGCCACGCACGATGGGAAGAACCAGCCACGGGACCTCTGAGAGTCTAAAGGTGGAGAAGCAGAGCATGCAGTGTTCTTCTATTTGATCAAAAGATGCAATAAATAGAGAAATAAACCCAACCCAGAAAGCTCACGCGTTCTGAGAATCTCAGCTGACCCCAGCCCGTGCAGTTGGCTCCAAGACTTGGAGGAGATACTTCTTTACAATCTGACTTAATTTCAACAGTATCTCAAGGCGTGCAGATGCCAGACTGCATGTGTTTATCAAACTCTTACTTAATAAATTAAAGCCCTTCCCTGAAGCACTTTCAGGGAATGCTTTAGCTGCTGATTCCCCAGGTGGGACCCGACTTGGAGTTCTCAACAGCAGTTGGGGTTTAACAGCGCAACTGCCCACGTCAGAAACGGAGCCTCAGCCGTTCTCTGCCTGTAAAAGCATTTGCCTTCTTAAAAGATCAGCTCAAGAGAAATAGGGTAAGACATCATTTGAAACGATGACATAGCTATTTCTAGCATCCTTTTGATGTGAGCAGGGATTTATTTTATCTATGTTAGGCAAAAAAAACCCCATAGCTGCTGTTTGCCAGCTGCATCTATTAGTTTGCCTGCAATTCCACAGGCAGAAATTGATCCTGCAGCGCTCAGCAGGTAAATCCACGCTCACCAACGGGAACGAGTGGTATAAAAGCTCAGTCACTGCCCAGTGGAAAGCTCTGGTTCTTCTCCAACCCCATCAAAGCACTCTGCACACATTCCCCCCCCAGGAAAGTAAGCCCTTGGCAAGGAGAGGCCATCCCTCCCCCCCTCTGTAGGGGTGGTAGTTTGGGGTTAGTCATCTGCAGTCCCTTCCATGACTCCTGCACGGGGTGGTGAACACTGCGGTAGCTCAGCTTCGTGCTTGAGCCCGCAGTGTTACTCACCTACTAATTCAACACTTCCATGGGACCAGAGAGGAAAACTGCGTAAGCATGAAGTCACTGCAGAATTCACTAGGTAAATAATAAAAAAACCCTTCAAAAATCATAAATATCTTTAATGACAAGACTGGTAAGGCAAGTTCTGAAAAAACCCAAGGTTTTGCTTTAAGATCAGGTATAACAGTTGCCTTCAAACATGGAAGTCTCTATGATAGGAAGCACAAGTACTCGGTGGTGAGCTACTAACACTATGGACCTAGGCTGTGTTCAACACTAAACTGCTATTTATACTTCTTAAAAACCTCACTCACCACCCAGACGACAACCTGGGGACATCTCTCTCCTACTAGAAAGCTGGCGCAGAGGCTCTGCTAGAATTAAGACACCAATTTGAAGCGAAACCCCCAGCCCAGTCAGCACTGGAAGCACAAATGGAGTATTTTCAAGCACGGGTGACCTCGATACATACAAGCTTCATGCGGCAAGAGCCAGAAATGCTCAGCTCCCACTTTGGCTCCCGAAGAAAAGCTGGCAGGTTATAGCAGCAAGCAGCTCCTCGTCAGGCGTTTAACTAGGAAGCGCTGGATGCCGAGCTTCTCGCCTTCTGACTTGATGACAGGTTTATTTATGCCTGCCTGTAGGAGATCTGCACTGACATGAAGCGTTTCAAAGGTGTCTGAGCAGCGAGAATCTTCAGATGCACGAGAACTACAGGAAAATTAAAAAGCCCATTGATTTGAGGGGTGAAGCACTTAAAATTTTGATTCCAACAGCAACGAAGTTTTTACGTTTAAAATCGTGAATCAACAACCGGATGGCGTTCCAGTGTTATTTCCAAGTCAAATCCTCGTTTTGAGAGCTGTATAGAATTCTATGTTCTATGTAGAATTACTTGCTTTAGAAACAAAAGATCCATAGCATGGCCTTGACTCAAACGGATTTCCACCGCAGAAAACTATTAGGCTGTTGAATACCTTCATGCCAATCACCTAGGAACAACGATTTCAGTGGGAACAGCTTCCTATCTAGCATCCCCCAGAACGCCAAGGCCTTCCAAATATCCTTTTGTTTAGGTCTAATCAACGTGATCTAAGAGCAAACGTTAATAAGAGATTATTTTGTACCAGAAACTTAAACATCACGAATAGCTGTCACCTCTGGATTCCCTATA
Source organism: Ceryle rudis (assembly GCA_033439905.1). NCBI lineage: Eukaryota > Metazoa > Chordata > Aves > Coraciiformes > Cerylidae > Ceryle > Ceryle rudis. The sequence continues at coordinate 4,161 of JAAGNO010017237.1, forward strand.
GCTACACGAGTCCCTACAGCCTTACAAGGACTCGTGAATATGCTCATCCATGCGGGATGAACGCAGAGTTTATTTCATTTACTAGCAGCCAGCTACACCGGGTGTATGCAAATCATAGTGTAGAGAATTTACTTAAAACTCCACCCCTTCCCCCCCCCGCCCCCCAACACACATACGATAAATCTGCACGTTGAGCCAACTTGAAATACAGAATAATGAACGGGTAATTATCTTGTGAAGCAACACTTGTTTGTATTCTTCCCTGAAGAAGACTTTTTTTGCAGAAGAGGAAAAAAAAAAGAAGACTGCTACAGAAACACAGCAACATTCAAACCCTTTAAAACAAAAGGTAGATTATTTAATGCATTAACGATGTTAATCTGAAGATAAATAAATCCACAACAGACTTTTAAGTTTCTTTTCAGATTTCCTTTTTCTTTGCAGAGAATATTTCTGATATTATACAGTACTGAGAGGGTGTTCTTTTATTTTCTTAATGTCCAGGTGAAAAGCAAAGCTCAGTTCTCTCTGCTCTCTTCGTGGAACTCCTCAATGCCCTATTCCAGGCGTGATTCTTTCATAAGCTTTTACTTGAAAGCGGAGTGGTGAGCAACATTAATTTCAAGAATAACTGGATGGTTTGGTCCCTGAGTCATCTTCTTGAGAGCCCATACTCTGGAAGGGAGAGAGTTATTTGTTTTCAGAACCAGGTCTGAAGGTTTCCCTTTGAGACAGACAGTGCTTTGAAGTTAACAGGCAGGAAAATAAAAGTGCAGATGAAGTAACGTGCACTTCCTTTTTTGTTTAAAGCATCATGTTTATGCACTTATCGTTAATAATGTCATTATTAACACTGTAAATACCGACGTTCACTGCAGCACATACCACACTGAATCTCTTACAAGACATTAAACCAATTACCTTCTGCACAAACTGAGGGTTCACAGTGATCTCTTGATCCATGGCTTTCAGTCGTTCATCAAGCTCTATACATTTCAGCATCTGAAAAATATATATTAAGTTGATTACTTTGTCCAGCAGGTACGTGATCTTCAAGATATTTCACGGCCGGGCTATGTAGAACCATGTAGAACCAATTGCTTTTGCCGTCACAAAAGCTCCACGGCAGAACGTTCTCATCCCTCATCTCCCCAACAAAACCATGTCAGACCATTTTTTATTCCCTTATTTTGATCCACGTCTTCCTAACAACCCTCTGGGGAAGCTACCGATAGGCAGTCCCACGAGAGTCAACCGCCTCAGCCTACAGGTTACTGACAGCCAGTGGAAGTGATCCTTCAAGTCTAAAACTCTAAACCCAGTCTTTCTAATCCATTCAGTACAAGGGACTTCACATCCCCAACGTCAAGCAGTCAGTCAGTCTACTGAAACACCTCAAGAGATACAACAGGGAACACGCTGATAGTGATTGATCTTCAGTGTAAAACCTTGAAACTGCTGTGAAAGAGTCAAATAATGGTTCCTAGACCTCAGCCTCTAGGTGTAAGTTATCTACAGGGGCTTCTCCAAGCAGCTGACCACAGACTAAGGTTCTTCAGTAGGAGTTCCAAAAAGCAGTTAATAACTTTAATAGATTTACCTCCTGATCGATGTTATGAAGCATTGCTGGATTGTTGTATTTTTCAGGATTATCATGGAAACAGACCATACCATCTTTCTGATTAATACTTGCAAAGATTTCACCATCTTCTATCTGAAATGAGAGAGGGTTTAATGCAAGGTATCACTAAGAGCAGAATTTCACTTAACCACAACAGACTCCCTGTGAAATCATCTTTAACTTGTCTGCTTTTCATTTCCCACGGACAAACGACCCACGTCTTGTCTTAGGCAGAGCGTATCTTTTAAGATTTTTTTGACAAGTCTAACCACCCCAGCAGACTGACAGGATTTCCTTCACCCTGAAAAAGAACCGTTCTTCGGCCATTCAGAACACGTGCTGCCAATCCAAACACTCGCACCGGTTTTTAAGTTAGGACAGTTTAGCCAAGTCCCCAGCCTTACCATGTGGAGGACGTATTTTTCTGCTTCTTGGGGCCCCGACAACTGCACTCGACTTGCCATGTCTTGTAACGACAACGTTAAAAACGTCTGTAATGGAGAAAGCATCAACCCGTTAAAACCAGACGTTGAAACCTTCCCTACCGATCCTTCACGGACTGTCCAGTCTTGGTTTTGAAGTCTGATGGGAAGAAACAAGTGGAGCACAGGGTTATTACGTGAAAAAGCACCGGGAGAGTGGAGTCAGTTCCTGTGCAGACACCGATTTGTTACACTGTGCACGTTTGTGGACCAAGCTCACGGAGACTTTTTAATTGTAATTCCTTTTTACCCCTGATACGCTCCTGACCACATCCAGTCTCTCCCCTCTTTTTACATGAATATGGTGACTGTCCACCCCGTGAGTTTCCTTCAAGAGACACGTGCATTGCACTCCTCTGAGGTTAGCTCTACTGCAACAAACACCGTTTGAGCTTGCTAAAAAAAACCCAAAATGAGCTTTCCCCTGATCATCTTTGAAGGATTACTCTGATCTCTCAGCTGAAGGAGCACATCACTCCACTGCTTCAGGTTTGCCTTTTACTTCAGACACTTCCAAAATCTGTTCTATTCACTCACTCTTCTCTAATGAAGTCGCCTGTAAAGTTCAGTTTTCCTATAATTCAAACAGAGATGAAGGTCATCGGGAAGTAACGCTCAGAACCTTTTTGATTACGTGTGAAAATCTCATGGGCAGACCCCTTCCATAGACACATAGAACCACCTTTTAAATAAGGCCTAAGTAGCCAACTGAACTGGGTTTCTACACAGAGCACTTTAATCATTATCTCATTTGTTTCAGAGACACAAATCTCAAATGCAGCCATTTCTCCGTGATATTGCTACGTTATCATTTTGTGTGAAGCGAATACATTTCAGAGATACGCTCTCGGGGAAAAAAAAATGAATCCAAATTTCTCAGCAAAACAAACCCCCTGCATCTTACCTTGGTTAGCCTCTGAATATTCTTTTTGTAGAGAGATGACAAGCATTGCTTAACCAGTCCCATATTGTTATCCCTTGTGAATGTTTCGCTGTGTTTGTTCACCAGATTTCGAAGCTCCGAGGGTTTATTGGTTGAATAAACTTGCGCTAATTCATGGTAAGCATTGCTAAGGGGCTGCAATTAGAAAAAAACAGAGAAGCCTTCTTAAAGCACGCAGCGTTCGGCCAGCCTCACCAAATCGATTTGCTACTCAACGTTAGAAGCCACAAAGGCATAAAGAATCAACAGATTCAGCGTTAAGTACGAACTAACTTGTAGAAGTTTGCGATTTATCTCGGAGCAGAACTCTCTCGCTCGCAGCTTTGCCTTCCACCCTACGCCTCCTCATCAGAATGCTCATGCACTCCAAACCTGCAGCTTTTTCTGAAGCTTTTATTCTTTATAAAGCTGGAGCTTTGGGATAAACTGTGTAGCATTTTGTACCTCAATTAGATGAAATGACCGGCTGAATGTTTTTACAAGGACACTCCACTCTGAAAGCCAAGTGAAATCTGAGTCTTGCTTGAGTTCTAATGTAAAATGGTATCAAGGGATCTGAAGTGTCAGTGAAGAGAATATGGGTAGGTACTGTTTGAGCCCAAAGTTTTTTCCCCAATTTAAAAACCCGTACTGCCAACATGAACAACAGTTTGCATGTAACAGACACACAAGTTGCCAGGCAATCTTTAGCTACTGTACATTAGAAAGGCGGCGAGAGGTTGTACTCTGGCGCACTGCACGTTATTTCCCATGACCTGCAATGTTAAACAGCACCATCGAATGAGGGTAGAATAAAATAAATTACAAATTCAGATTTGTTGTTCTATTATTTAGCTGCGTTCGCAAGACTTACCTTAATGAATCTACCAACTATCTGGGAAGTGTATTTTGGTAGCTGCTGAACTTTGCCAAGTAGTATCAAAGAAACTAGAATATACTTTTTATATGATTCCAACATAATATGACTGACTGCCATGGCTGGAGTAGTTATTGCCTAAGCAAGAAAAAGAAATGGAATAGAAATTTAGTGTACTTACTGGTAGATCCTGGGAGCTACTGCACTAACAATAATCTCAGTTTAAAGCTGCACGCAGGAAGGATACAATGACATATGGAAATCACCTTTCAGCATTAACGCTTAACTAACTTCTGTCAGAATTAGTTGCCCAATAATGTCCTAAAAAAGGAAAGTCTATACAAGATACTCAAAACAGACTACGTCTCAGTGATGCCTACCTTAAAATAACCCTGTTAAGATCAAATCAAAACTTTTTTTTTTCCCGTGGTATACATCTAAAGTTGTACTAGAAATCACCTGTAGCTCGTGATCATACAGTTCCTGGAGAACCTGGATTTACAAAGATCCTTAAAGAGATTTTATTAAGCTATTATTACACCAGCAGATCTCATATTGAAGTATGCTGAAAGAGGTCTCGTTTAGAAATGACTCTAATACCACTAGCGACTCAAGAGCTGACCCTTGTTTGCAGAAAAGAAAAATGCTGCACCGGTTTATTTTTCACATTTGAGAGCATTTCCCTCTCACACAAAGTTTTCCCAACTTTGCAATTTTCTCTCCTCTCACAGAGAAAGTAAAAGCAGCAACTATTGCAACAGCCTTGAAGAAGCGTAACTCCCCTCATAAAATTAGGAAAGGTCATAGCAAAACCACGGGACCATTTCTTCTTTAAGAATACACAATTCTGAACGCCAGCCTGCAAACTGGTTCTGCCCGAGCGGTAATGAGCAGGCGTCTGAAAAATATTTATAGTGAGATAAATTTAACATCAACCTTTGAGTTGCATAGTTTGACGGTGCAATAGTTACTTGGCTGCAAGAGACCTTCTTAAAGAAAACACCTCCGAAGGCAGTTTGCTTTTTGCTTCACTTTATACATCAAAAAGCACCGTTCAGGCTGTGCCTTTCGTGAAGGGCTAATAGCGAACACGAACCCGTGTGGTACTTCTGCCTTTCAACTGATCACTCTTTAGACTTACCGTTTTATTTCAAGTTACCTGTTCATAAAAGTAGAGTGCTCTTTCAAAGTTCTTTAGCCCAGTGTATATCATCCCACCATAGTAGTAGTAACATAAAAAGTGCTTCGCATCATATGCCCCATTCTCTTTACAAATATCCATCATGTCCACATCTAGATACGGGAGGGCAGGTTTAAAGCATTTTGCTAACAAACAGAGCTACGAGAAAATAAATCGAGTTTTCATAAAATTAGCCATTTCCATTGAAATTTCCACGGGGAAGAAGGTGAAACTAAATTCATCTAGTAATAATTTAGTAAATCTCACTCCTCCAAGAGTGAAACAAACAGTGCACCTCAGTACTGCTGTAAAACAGGTTATTCACCGTATCCTATCTGGAAAACCCTTGCCACTGATTGTGAACTGTTACAAATTACCTGAATCCTAAAGAAGTTAGGCTGACAAAGTTGCTTGAAACTCCAGACCTCCCAGACTACCATGCTGGCAGCACTAAATACTGCACTCAACATTCCCGTCCAACCCTAAATCCCAGGAGCCAGGAATAAGACAGAAGTGCAAACCCAGGCCAAAGACACCGAGACAAACACGCCTTTTGTCAAACTTGAGCAAACAGTATCTGGATATTACACTTAAAATTGCCTACAAGAAACTGTCTGTGACTTTCAGCCCAGAGAGAAGGGAGGTCAAAGGACTTTCAGAAGTCATCGACAAACCCGAAGATGTGGGGACATGCACTGAACATTTAAAATTAACAGAAGGGGGGGTTATTTCAGTATATCATATTATTTATTACACAGTTAAAAGCCATTTTTACATTGCAGTATGTGAATATGCATTTCCTCAAAGGGCTACAGGTACTTTACAAGCTTTTACTCTCACAAAAAGCCCTTAGGCTCCCCTTACCTGGCAGAGATCTGCATGTATTGAGGTCAGCTGGTTTGTGTTCATCTGCATCTTGTCTATGGCTTGTCTGAGAATGCTAATTCCTCGCAGGGGCTGTCAGAAATTACATCTCTTTCAGATAATTTCTCATAGATGGCAGCACATTGGATCTTATGTTGACACTTACAAATGAAAAATAACACTAATTGACAGGTTCCATTAAGTAATAGTTAACTCGAGGTTCCCTTTTTGTAGGATAGTCACTCAGAAAATAAAAAGAACCTTGGCCATACAACTACTCCTGATAAACTAAGTGAAGTCATCAGTTCTGCTCCACACGGCCAACCTCATCAGGAATTTGGGAACTTATACCGGTAAGAAAAACCCGCTTAACTTCAGATGCCATCTAAACCCTCACCAAGAAACAGAAGCAAGGCTCTGTTCAAGGTCAGTTTCTCGCATTACTCCACTTTGACCAGACTCTACTTTTATTTCAGGCTAGATTTCACCCAAGAGGCCTGAAAAAGTCAGTAGCTTAGCAACAGAAACACCGGTCAAATACTTCTTAAACAAGTTTCCTTTACATTTTGAGGCATTTCATTTAAAACATTATGCAACACTGGTGAGGATAACACTGAAACTGGTATCGCTGACTCATCAGAGCTAATAATTTTTGCAGCTCTCTCCTACTCACGCACACATCATCTGAAGAACACTACAGATGTCCTAGTTGGTGTGCAGCGACATGTTTTCAGACAACTCTCCTCCCCAAAAATTCATCTTCCTTACAGAAATCTTAAAATCTTGGTTTACGTTCATTACCTCTCAGTAAACTTAACACGTAAGGAGCTGCAGCAAAATACTGAACATGAAGTTAGCAGCAAATCTTTATGGAGTAAGAGCCTGTTAACATCAGCTTTACAAGCCCGGATATGTAGATAGCTTATCTGTACTAGATGATGCTTGCTCACCTGTTTTCTCTCCACAAGGGCATTTGTTAACTGGTGGCACAGGCCAGCAACTAAATACGGTAAAAAACAAAACAAAACAAAAACACCATAGTGAAAAAACCAGTAAACTATGCAAAAAAGATACAGAGTCCAAAAGTAAGCTCAACTCACAAGTGTCTGTTGCGTAGCGAATGTGTTCCCCGTTACAAGTGCTGATAAAAAGCTGCACCTGTGAGAATAACGTTTCGAAGTCAGGGATGCTGGGCATAGAAAACTTCACAAACCTAAAAACAAGGAAGAAGGAAAAAAAAAAAAAGGTTTAACACTTAACATTTGGAGATTAATTAAAAAAAAAAGGCATCTTCATCACATGGTCTCTGCAGACGCGTGTAGATGCTTGTAAACAAATCCAAAGCGTTTCTGACAGATGGTGTAGGAAAATTTGAATGTAGGCTTTCTGTGCACACCCCCCTTCTCAATCTAGTGCAAACTACAGTTTAGAACAAACTACGGTGAGCAAAGATCAATTTGTCTGGTACGACTGTTACAATCTTAATAGAAACACTGGCTAACCATGATGAATTGCAATACTCAGCCACACAACTTCTCTGGACGCTTCTGCCTATCCTACACACAACTCCTGCTTGAATACACTCAAGATTTCACAGAATCTCAGACTGGTGGGGGTTGGAAGTGAGCTCTGGGGATCATCTGGTCCAAATCCTCCTGCTCCAGCCAGCAGGGTCACCCAGAGCAGGGGGCCCAGCAGCGCAGGGTCCAGGCGGGTTGGGAATCTCTCCAGAGAAGGAGACTCCACAGCCTCTCTGGGCAGCCTGTTGCTGTTAGATGAACTATGACTACACTGATCTGAGAGCAATGAAAACTCTAGCTCTGCATTCTGTAAATGTCACAAAAACACACAGGAAAAAAACAAACCTGCTTAATGCTGTTGGAAGGTACCCAACCCTGCCTGCCCTTCAGTTGCTGTACACTGTAAAATGCAGTTCAAACCTACCAAGATCATGAACTGCCCTTCCCCACCGGGCTTAGGGCTGCCCAGGTTACACGCTGCCACCCCTTCCCTGTATCCGTAGAGAATCTCATTCTACCAGCAGAGAGTTTGCCAGGCCAGTTTCAGCCAGAACTTTACCATATACTCCACTGATCCCACTTCTTCAAATAATAAATAATACTAAATTTTATACATTATTTCTCACGAACCTCTTCCTCTTCCACCTATTTCAGTAACTGTTTTCAGGTACCCCATGATCCAAAAGCTCATAACCATTTGCTTTTTGTTTAAGTAGCCATTCAATTTATAAATAAATACATAAACCAAAAGGATTTAAAAATCTGTTGTTAGATTTACTTCAGGTAATTAAAACTACAGTGTTATTCTCTTTGCTGGGAGCTAGCATGGTATCGAAGCCCTGCTTTTTGTAAATCCCATCGTGCTTTTTTATGAGATGCCAGCGAGGTGGAATATTAAGCACATTATCTCCATGTGTTGAAGTCACTCTGTTTCCAAAGGGTAATAGAACAACTAGCAGAATTCTGATATTTCCTTTAAAAGAGAACTAAAAAATAACAGTGGAACGTGTAGACATTTCACGTGCAGTTAGGTACAGCCAGAAACAATAGTTTCAGCTTCAGGGCCAAACATCTTTGCCCTACCTCAGCATCACCAAGGCAATTCAAGTGTTATCTTAACCTACAGAGAGCAGCAAGAGCCTCAGCGCCGTCTGAAGACAAATACCCCAAAACTATGATAAGAACACGTGTTTCGCTGGGAAAAAACCAGCACTGCCTCATGTTTACAGTTGAGCACACTGAAATCAAGTCTTGGAAGTTAGTTTTATACCTTTTTGGCTGAAGAGGTATGAAAAAACCACTTATAAAGACATAAACATGAGAGCCTTACAGAAAAGAAACGCTCAGTATTATGGTTTGATAGCAACGACATTTACAAGCTCCCGAGGTGGGTTTTTTTTTTTTCTTTTGAAAATACAAATTTGCCTTGATATTTTTATTAATAAAACACACGTCACCAAAGGAAATTAAGCACCATTCTAAGAAATGCAGCTTGATAACGTTTACGTCCTGAAGAAAAACATCTGGTTGACAATTCAGCACCGTGCCTCAAATTTTAATACTAAGATATCTCATTAGAAGAAAGCGACACTTACAAGACCGCAAGAACGCCTAACGAGTGTTCCTGCACATCCAGGGCACCAAGCACTGTATCCAGGTGGGAAAGGTTTTTTGCCAGCAGTTCTCCACTTTTATTGATCAGTTCACAAAGCTGGGTCATTTGCCCTGAAATACAAAACATTGTCAAACTGTAATCGGAGAGCACTCAGGGATTCCCATACTTCATTACACCTTTCCTACCCTGGATAACCTGAGGAAAAAGTAGCATCACTCAGAGAATTTACTTTTCTTTCATAAGCCTTAGATTGCAACATGTGAGGTAGCCACTGTACGGTTTCTGTACGGTGACCACCAGGCTTCCAGCCTTGGGGATGCAAAGGAGGCCCTCAGGACACAACCACACGAGAAGCATCATCAGCTTGTCTCGCTAGAAAGGGTCTCGTATCAACTCCAGGCTCCATCTAAGCCAAGTCTATAAAACTTTTGACCAAAATTTTGCCTCAAGTGGATAGATTTACCTACACTCGTGTCTTCTGGGTGTTATAAGGGAAAAAAACCAAACTCAAACCAGTACCAAAACCAGTCTCCTCCACTTTCTAACAAATCCCAATAGCAGAACTCATCCCTTACTGCTTCGCAAGTGCCCTATCTGCTTCTCGGGTCAGCTCATAACCATTTGCTTTTTGTTTAAGTAGCCATTCAATTTATAAATAAATACATAAACCAAAAGGATTTAAAAATCTGTTATTAGATTTACTTCATATAATTAATACTACAGTGTTATTCTCTTTGCTGGGAGCTAAGAACACAGCCTGAAAGGCGACTATTTTGCATTAGGGAAGTACA
>JAAGNO010017239.1:0-7500 GCA_033439905.1 Ceryle rudis
CCCCAACAGTATTTTTGAGTTCTAAAACCCATAGGCGCGGAAGGAAAAAAAAAAAAAAGAAAAAAAAAAGAAAAAAAAGCCTTGTTCCCTGGACATTATTAACAGTGCAGCCTGAAATATACATTTTTGCCTTAAAGAAAAGGGAATCATTATCAAGCCATTACGCATTAAGAAATGTCATTCAGTCATTTTTATTCATTCCGCTGAAATCTTCGTAAAAGCCCGAATCATACTTCTGCAAGCAGCAATTTTGTTAATCCAGGGGGTTATTACTCTGGTCCCTTATTAGGATCTATACTGCTGCCAAGCAATCCTATAACCTTCTCAAAAGAAGTTTACCTCCGTGTTATAAAACCAGTAGTGGTATTTATACTGTGCAATAATTAGTGTATTACTTGAATCCACTAACAGGTTCATTTTATCTCCGCACAAAACCCCTAGTCTGCTTATAGAAAGCTTGTGCCTCCTTTGGTGCTGTTAAAGTGGTGAAAGAGTGAATGAAGGCTGGTAGCACTTTCTCCTTTCGCCGTGCCTTAATTCCCATCTCTTTCTGCTCTCATCCAATTAGTGCAGTGTATTAAGCGGTTTATCATCTCATAGTCAGCTATTGAGAGAAACAAGGCGAACACTTTGCAATAGAGCCTGCTCTCCTTTGACACCCTCAGGTACTTACATATTCCACTGTGCTATGAATAATAGAGGAAGAATAGAGCGCTAATTCCCTCATCAAAGAATGCCTTGTCTGCTGCTTTGCTCAACAACACCATTCTGATCAAAAGAAAAGCAATAAAGCTTAGCATAACAAAACGAAACCTACTTATTAGCTTAGTGGTTAAATTAATGCAGAGCCGCTGCTATTCAAAACCAAGGTTTGAAAACAGCCTCCAACAACCTGATAATGCTGCCTTCGGGATGAAGGAATTTTAATCTGAAATTTGAAGCTGGCACAGATGAGTTAATCTATTAAACTGCTATAAGGAGGGTGCGGGAGAACTATTCAATTAAGGCACATTTAAGGTGCTCTGCAGAAGACGGGGAAGGATGCGAAAGGGAAGATGTGCTCCCGTTCGGCGTTAGAAAAGTGCCTTTGACGGCGGAAAGAGGGGGGTTTGGCACAGCAACAAACGTGTTTGCGGCGGGGAATTGTTTTTCATATCACATATGTCAGCAGCGAAACCTGGCTACCGGCTCCATATATCAACACTCCTCTCCCCCAACTGCAAATAAATACAAATAAACACAAACCTTAATTTTAACAGCGTTGGGGGAGGCGGGAGGGGAAGGAGGGGGTGTGTGAGGGCAAGAGGGGGCAGGAATGAGGGACAAGAGGAGGGAAAGGAGGGGAAGGCGATTGGGGCCAAATCAGCTTCAAAACGCAAACTTCCGAACTTCAATCTTTCCCAAATTATTTACAGCGCTGCATTTACCAGCTCCATTTAATATTAAATGCTACAAAGATGATTTTGCATTTCCCAGCCTTTCTCCGGGGCCAAGACGAGGCACGGTGCCCAGAGCTTATTAGAGAGACAGAGGGGAAAAAAAAAAATCCAGTTTATTCCTTGCCAAGACTTCAGCTCTGGTCTGACCAACTCTGCTGAGAGGAATCAAAAATTGCCTTAATTTGGGGTAAAAGCCCTTGCTTCCGATCCCCCCCTCCCCGGAAGGCGGTTGGCCGGGGTTGCGGGGGGGCTCCAGGGTTTTACCCCCTGCTGCTCTCGCAGCAGAGCTGGGCTCCTCTGCCGGCTGTGCCAGGAGGGAACAGCCCCTCACAAGGCTACTATATGCTGCTGCACCCTACACAATCATTCCACAACACTCTCATTTAATCTAAACATCCCTAAACTTGCAAATTAACAGGCTCTTCAGCTGTAATTATACAGATACATACAAGTGCCACAGGGTCAGGTTATGCCATATCTATCCATTTTATTTGTATACCTAACGTTCGGAGGAGAAGGTCACACTTTTCACTTTCCTAAGCCATTCTATCCAGTTAATATCAGTAATATCTTCATAATCCTAATTGGGTTGGACATGAAAAATCTAAAAAAACCTCTGTGAAATTACAGGAAGCTGGGATCTTTCAAAGAGTGGCAACATCAACATGTCATCTAGGCAGCAAACACCTTCTCTCCTAGACAAGCCTCCAAATAGTCTCTTTTACAATAACCCAACTGAACACCTTGGGAAGGAACGATAGCTTGCTGGGGTGGGACAACACCAGCAAAACCAAACATTGAGTAGGTTCGATTTCTCATCTACTGCAACTCAACGTGAGTAAAAATGGAAGGATTTACCCCCAAAAGCTGCTTAGAAGCTGATCGTGTACATAGGCATATTCAAATAGACATTACCCATACTGACGCACAGCATCTTCTGATACCATTTCAGGGACAAATGAATGTCATAAAATACTCAAACACAAACAGACACACATATCCCTTCAGTGCCCAACATGTTTGTTGTGCTGACGCTCTTTTTCTTCAAGCTCCCTTTGTTAATGGCCGTCCAGCCTAAAAACCAACACACAAGCAATTCTGTAAAACGAGAAAAAGTCTGGAGCAACACACCCTCGCCTGGAGTATTTTCAACAGTCGGATGACCAAATAAAATTATCTTTTACTAGAACCTTTTTTTTTTTGTTTTTCTTTCAAGTGTTAAGAAAACTTTACATTTTATACTGTTAAAGGTTTAAAAGAAAAAATTTTATAACCTTACATCAAGATATCACATTGCAAACTTAACAGCAAACATAAGTACAACACAATTTTGTGTACAAAAGCATGTACCCAAATTTATGTTCTTTTCTTGTCATATCTGCTTGTCATTTTATTAAAAGTGAAAATTACAATTTGTTTATAAAACCTTTAAAACCTCCAACACAGTAATTATTACAGAATAGCAACAATGATTCTCTGCTTTCCCTTCTCCCGTTATGCGTTGCAGTGCCATCCCAAACATAATTCCCCCATCCATTGCTTGCTTTCAAACACTCTGCATGGAAAGAAATGAAATACATTTATATCATGTATATGCATGAAGCAGGTTTTGTATGTGTGCATGTCTTTACATCCACATAGAAATTTCCATCATGGCAAAATACTATGCTTAAAGATGCATGGAAAGACTCTTAATAAAAGATGGTCCCTATTTTTAGCACTTCTAGGTTTCGGTCCTTCTTTACCTTTTGAAAATTTGAAAGTAAAGTGTCCCTACCTCTCTTCAGAAGGTATTAGGACATTTAAAGCCATTTAGGTTTAGTATTGTTTTTAATTGGCATGTTTATGATCGGGAAGAAGATAAACTGTGAAAAGGCAAAACATTAGTGCTCCTACTGAGACCTCTACTAACCTCTCTTCCTGAGAGCACCTCTACTAAATACCCAGGAGCAAAGTCTAGGATCACTTACATTCCAGCAACTCTCACTGGGAATTATCCAATTAAAGAAGCAATTCCCCCACCCCCTTTTCCCTCATAGGTCTAAATACACAACAAAATATATTGTAAAAATCAGCTACTCTGTGTTTTAATAACGCTGGCTTCTGAATGAAGAAAAGAATGGAAGATGAAAACATCTCAAATATTTCATGTCCACGTGAATCGCACAACCTGTTTTCATCTTCCATTTTTCCTCCTCCTAAGAGCCAGGATTATTAAAACATCATTGTGCATACTGAAATAAGAGTATTGCTTAAGAGATCATTACTGTTAAACAAGGAACAAGCCCCTCATCTCCCTCCATTTTTAATTAATCACTGTCTCTCATTATTGGACTCTCCCACAGATCTTCCTATACAGACAGTAAAGAGTTTGCCAAGGTTCACTTCTGAGTAGGCACTCATGGACAGACACTTGTCTACGGTGCTCTTCAGTCTTTTGTAGGCATCAGCGACTTCCCTCCTGAGTGGCTTCTTCTTCAAATATTCTAAAAGAACAAAGAAAAAACAAAACAAATCAAACAAGAGGATTAAATGACCACAGTACTTTTGTATTCACCAGCTCTGCAAATCATGGTATTTTAAAGTGAGGTGAATGTTGTAGCTAGCAAAGGCAGCATTTACATCAAGCTCTCCAAGCTTTTGCCTTTTCCCTGCCTCCCAACCTGCAGCGCTGTACCAGCTGGTTAGAGGCCACACTGAGCTTGCACATGATGTGGAAGCTGAAGCTCCCCCAGCCCCACCAGTGCCAATGCACTGGCTCCTGTCAGGAGTTGGCAAGAAGCATCGCTTGCCCAGTCATGTCATCTAGCTGGAATGAAATAGGGGTTCACTAAGTCACAGCAGAAAAAAAAAAAAAAAGTAATAGCAGGGCAGGCTCTGAAAGGATCTAATTTAAAATGAGCAGGTGCTTTAACTTAGCGAGTTCCAGAGGCTTGAGGTAGGGAGACATTCTGCCCAAGTTTGGCTTCAGAAATGAAGGAAACTGTGCTTCGCTTCTCTCGTCTCTGCTGCTGCTAATACTGGCACAATCTGGGGCAGATCCCACATGTACCTTGTGTGCAGGATGGGAATTGTGATGCTCAGCACTGCAGTGGCATTGGAAGGAAAAGTGCAATAGCACAAAAAAGGGAAATTCCATGTTATCCTACCTTAAGATGCCCAGTATCTCAACCAGGAGACATCAGGTTTACCTGACATATGAATGAAGTAAGCCATTCCCAAATATTTGATCAGTATTACCCATGAAGAAATGTCTGGAGTGCAAGACGTTTATTCACTTGTATGTTTGTGTATGTGTATTCACTTGTATGTTTGAGTACATACTCACATGCATGTGCACAAGTCTGTACAAACCTCAGCAGCAAAGCCCAGACTGTTCTATTTTAATTTTGCTTGTTTGTTAAATTTTACCCCATTCAAAAAAAATCCAGGTATTTTGTTTGCGTGGTTGTCCCATCTCTGTTTTACAAAGGCTATGGACAAAGACTAAACCATCAAAATATTCTGCTGATATACATCAATGCAGATCACTTGATGCAGATCCAGTGCAGTTGTGTTCCTCCTTTCCAACCAACTCCATGTTTTAGAAACACCAGCTCCTACCTGAAAACCTGTGCCTGCAGTTACACCTTGGAACAAGCAGCTCTTGACAGTCCACATTGCGGAGCACACAAGAAGGAGAAACCGCAAAATGAGGTGCCCTCCCAGACAGTTTTCCATGCATTAGGCTGGAGGGACTCCAGGTCAAGC
This sequence comes from Ceryle rudis, assembly GCA_033439905.1. Taxonomy (NCBI): domain Eukaryota; kingdom Metazoa; phylum Chordata; class Aves; order Coraciiformes; family Cerylidae; genus Ceryle; species Ceryle rudis. The sequence goes on from JAAGNO010017239.1 coordinate 5,190, forward strand.
AGAACTGTGAGAGCATGGCACTTAAGAGTTCAAGCTTTCAAGCCATTTAGGCACAGCATTAAGCATGTGGCCTTGTGAGTAACCAACACGATCCTTCTGTTACTCAGTAGCTTTGCCTAAAAGCTGTTGTCTCACTCCCTTCTGTTATGTTCACATCACTGGTACTGCCCTCCTCATGCTTTGAACATCCAAAAAAGGAGCTTCTATCCCCTCGTGAATGGCTTTTACTACACAGCACAAGTTAAGATGAAAACCCAGTCACCTCTAAATCAGTTGAGTTTATTTAAGAGAATGGTTTGGAAGAGAGAGGGACATGCTGTGTTTTCTTTGAGTCTACCTCTGCAAGGGAAGAAATGGCTCACTTTTGCAACGACTCACTTCTGCGATGCGACTGAGATGAAGATGTCCCATCAGATGCACCTTCATCTCAGCGGCCAAGTCAAGCACTGCTACATGACGAGATGGCAGGGTAGGGAAGCATGGTAACAGAAGTAGCTATTACAGTTTTGGGGGTTGTGAATTCCTCCTCCCTGAGGATTTATTAATATTTTTGCAGAGCCTCAGATGTTTTAAGATGAGTTCAGGAGATTAACTACTGGATATGATACAAACAGTAATTGAGCAATTGCCACCTGCTTAGGTTTTCCATGTTATTCACAAAGTTCCACTAAACTCAATTGCTCTGCATGATGCTATCAAATCTTTAAAAATTAAATTAAAATTTAAATTAATGATGCCAGTTCAAGTAACTGAATATGTTGATTAAAAGCACTTTGGCAAGCACCTTTCATGCATACTTGCAATGAAGGTATGTATTGTGCTGTCATACTGAGTTTTGGGTATTTATATTGCCAAATTTTGGCTGTAAGCAAACAGAGGAAGACACCTCGTTGAAGACAACACATTCTCACCATTACCCAGACAGTAAGGACATTATGTCTATTAGCAGAATTAAAATTTCCTTAAACTATACCACCAATACAATAAAAACTTTGATTACAAGACTCTGTTCATTAACAGGCTGAAGTCACTATGGCATAAACACATTTAATGATCCTGAAATTATTTAAATGTAGGGTTTAATTACACAAACCTTGAAAATTTTAATAACCAGATCCATATAAGCAGTAAACCTTCTTTGCCACAAATTCAGCACTAACTTGTTTATGCATTTTCAAGCTAAATGATACAGTAAGCAGGTTCACTTGCCACTGCTCACGTTATCAAACCAATGCTCTTTATACCAAGGAACTGTGGAAAATACTATCCTCATAGCTCAAAACTAGGCTAAAATAGTTTAAAGCTTCCCGGAGCTCAGAAGGGACCAAGGTGAAATGTACCAATGTGCAGAAACAGCTGGCACACATGAACAGAGCAGGAAGGCACTTTAATCACCAGAACAACAAAGTAAACAATAAACCAGGGCTGAAAGTAAGGAACAAAAAATACAAACCCGTGTAGAGCTCCAATTCAGGCTCCAGCCATCCCACTAACAGAGCACCTAGCTCCCCCCCCCCAACATTAAATCTAAACTTCAATTATATGCGATAACCTTTCTGACAGTACACTTCAAACATTTCTTAGATGCAATTACCCTCGTGGAGGCAGGCAGGAAAGGGTGGACTGAAAAAAATGGAGAAATATGAGGGGCCTCGTTGAAGTAATGAGGCCAATTTTAAGTTTCAATTATAAGAGAATGGAAGCCGGGAGCTTTGGGAGGAGAGTCAGGCAGCGGCTGTGTCTGCAGCACAGCCACACCATGCATTTGAATGACACAAGTGCATCTGATGACTGGGGAGAAGAGATTTAAAGAACTGTAGTAATACAGAGCAGGGGAAGATGAGAGAGGACACAGCTCCTGATGTGTTTACCTCCTTTGCTGATGGGATATTGACTTTTCCCACCAGGTTGGTTAGAAAGGGGACTATTTACGCTGCCACACAGCAGAGTAAGAATGACAACCAGCATCACTCTGTGCTCCTCTGAGTAAAAGACAACTGTGACCGTCGTATATCACACAGCCAGTCAATACCTTCCAGTTACCATACCATCCAACTTAGAGATGCATATAAAAGCTCCTACTTTCTTCCTAAATGAGAATTTAATCAATAATGCACCTAAGGCCTTCTGAAAACTAAGCTATACAAACTGACTGAAATTGCCTTTCTGTAGTCAGTCACATTTTGAATAGTTCTACACCTATTATCACCCTATCCTTGTTTTAATAATATCCAAGTTCAGTGGCAAGCAATCTTTTAAGACGACCACTGCTGCAGAATGCATATAGAGCTATACATAGAGATATACACAT
>JAAGNO010017239.1:12500-15905 GCA_033439905.1 Ceryle rudis
AGATTCAGGCAAACTTCCCTACCAGTACAGCAAATACTGCTCTCTTACCTTGGTGGTGTTTTGTTGGGGGTTTTTTTGAAAAACATAACTTTCCAATGTAATTTACAAGTTTTGGTGGTTTTTTTTGTTTTGTTTTGGGTTTTGTTTTGTTTTTTGTTCCTGTTGTGTTTTTTTCCCCTTACTTTCTTTTTTTTTGTTTTTCCAATATATACTTTTTTTTAACTGTACTTCCATCTTTTCCAGTGTGATCTAGCAGTTAGAAGTGATAAGTAACAAATGAACCCAACAGCCCACCAAACCAGATAATCCCCTACAAACTACCAGAAATAACTGGATTACCACCAGCAGCTAAGAAACAACTTTCACTTGAACAAGTGCCATATATGGACATAATGCAGTTATACCATGGAATATAATTTTTACTTCAGTCTTAACTTTCCTCATTTCCAAGTTGCCTAACTTTCAGATCTACAGTTTAATTGGGATTTAATAGTTTCTCAACTTGGAAAATGAAGAGCTTAAGTGAAAGACAGAGATAAAGAAAGTGAAGTGGGCAAAAGCTGAAATCCTTGGAACACTTTCAGAATACACGTAGGTTTCTTCACAGAAAAGGAGTTTCCAGAGAGGCTCTAAAAACCATTTTGTACATTCTGTTGTCTGCCCTGAAGGGTTCGATCATGGGCACTAAGGCAAAAATGGCTGACCAGAGAAGCAATTTTCTAGAGCAAAGGTAATCTGGATCTTCTTGCAGACTGATCTAAATGGATTACATATACTGAAAAGCATATGCTTTCAAAATTTCATATCACTTTGTTAATATTATTAAGCATACATACACTTACGGTTGAAAATTCAAAGGCAATTACATTAATATCTACATTCTATACTTATAAATCGTTGTCTTCAATCTAAACCCAGTATCTTGTTATTAGCGATTATTCGGTGCATTGCTCAATCTGAAGAAAAAAAAAAAGTGAGTGTAAAATTCCAGCTCAACTAGTCCTTATTTAAACTGTGTTGCAGTTCAACTTAATGTTTTTTCCTCAAGGAGCCCTAACAGTCTCCCAAATTAATATTCCTCCTTAAAAAAAACAATAAATAGCTGATTTCACAGCCTAAAACGCCATTTTGGTTAATTATTTTTTTTTAACACTTTGTAGGCATCTGAATCCTTACTTCTATACTTTCTTCCTGCAAAGCCTGACTTGCATGAACTGTTTTCTGGGGAACTGAGTGTAAGATTGAGAGCTGTAAAAACTGGTTTTTGCTCCATTTATGAGTCAGTTCCCCCCCTCTTTGTCAGCAGAGGATATTAGCTCTGAAATTGCACCTCTGAGTATGCTTTCTCTATTTCTTCCTGTAGGTGGCTCTTTAGTGAGGAATTATGGAACATCTAACCAAGTACATGTGATGATTTTCATCAAAATATAGGCCAAGAAGAGAGAAAGAGTGTGTACCACGTGTATAAATAATGAAATAACACCCCAATGAATTCATGCTTCTTTCCCATCAGCAAAACCATGAAATGCAGAAACAGAGTTTTAAAAGAGGAAAACTCATTTCCTGAAGTGCTTATACTTGAGTCACTGTGATCAAACTCCAGCCGTTTCTATTTCCCTCTGATCTTAAATTATGTAGCTGGTTTTCTGCCCTAGTTATATCTAAGACTAACTTTAGTGAAGACACTTTCTACAGGTCTTTCTGAGAAAGCATTTACATACAGAGACTATGTAAATGCATGCAGTTGAATTATGCAAGTTCCTCAGTAGGTAGACAAGTCCATTGTTATGTGATCAAGGAACAAAGAAACTTGTGCAATAACCCCTGCAAAACTCAAACACTAGTTAAAAAAATTAAATAAAAATAAAATAATAATAAAAAAGGAAATCTCTTAAATTTGCACATAGGTATAACTACCTTATGTATGAAGTGTTTCTTACGGAGTTACATTCCCATTTTGTCTTGAGAACTCATCTAGGGCTCACCTTGTTTTTTAAATCACTGTTATTTAGGTTACCTCCTTAATAAATGGGGGGTGTGAGTGTATCACTAAGGTTCTTTACACTTTAACTTTTCAATCATGTTGTCTGGTAGATTTAGTTTTAATTCCCCAAGGGAGATGGTACTGATTTTTTTTCCTGACCTCCACGAACAAGCACCCTTCTTCACTTTTCTAGTCATTCTGCCCCCCGGTATGCTCTTTTGAAAGGTATTTACCTGACACTCACACAGCTCTGATAAAAAATGGTGAAAACAGTTCCACTGAGTCACAGATCAGCACTAGCAATTACATGAGACCCATCTGCACCAGCACGAGAGGCACCCTGAATAGAAAAATGTAAGAGCCCTCAACATTTCCACTATTAAGGCAGCAAGCCCTCAATGGCTAGAATTTAACTGAACCAGGGAGGAAATGCCCATCTTTAAGAACAACGCTCAAATAATCCTAATTGTGACAACTGCACATTTCTACACTGCCACCTATTGGGGGATTTTTAAGTACTTAAGTATTAGTGAATTGTATCTGAAGGTGTTGCCACAAGATAGATATCATTCTTATCCAGAGAAGGAGCAACTTGTGGACTATGGTGAAGACTTTCAAAGCTATGCTACTAGTCCTGCCTACCTAGATGCCTATTTTCTAATTCTAACCATGGACCACTGCAGTGCTAATACGCTTTACCAGACTACAAATATTAAGTTATTTGAAAATTGGCCATGTTATTTAGATGCCTAAATGCAAGGTTGAAATTCACAGCTTAATCAGCTCTTTCACTGTCCCATGGGAGCTGCCTGTGGCTGTAATCTGGGGTACTACGCTCCACAGTGGTGCAACCTAGTGATGGATGAAGGAGGCTGCTTCTCTGTTAAAAATGACCAGAACATCACAGAGCAGAACATACATTGCACAGCGATGCAAGCAAGTATTCAGGCTGCATAAGTATGGTATTATTCATCAAATAAAGTCTTGGCCAAAGGAAGTAAAATATCTTTCCTCACTTAATTCCCACCACCCATAAATAATCCTGTTTGTGGTTTATTGGAAAACAACTGATTTAAAAGTCACCTAGTGTTATAATCCCCCCTCCAAAACTGCCATCGGTCCTACAGCAGTAGTAACAGACCATTTCATTCACAAGCAAAGCCAGCAGAATAAAGAGGAAGAAGAGGAGGAGGAGTTGAAGGGGAAGAGAGTGAGAAAGCGGATAAATTCCATTTGTGCTATTAAAAAAAAATAGAAAAGTGAACTCAGTGGTTGAAAAGTGAAGATAAAAAGATGAAAACAGTAATCTTGCTACAGAAACCAGAGAATTATGTTCTTCCTCTCCTCTTTTTTTTTTCTTTTTTTTTTTTTTTTTTTTGGTTTTTTTTTTTTTTTTTGGGTTGGGGTTTTTGTTTTTTTTT
>JAAGNO010017239.1:16005-42654 GCA_033439905.1 Ceryle rudis
TAGAATAGAATAGAATAGAATAGAATAGAATAGAATAGAATAGAATAGAATAGAATAGAATAGAATAGAATAGTTCAGTTGGAAGGCATCTACAATGATCATCTACTCTAACTGCCCGACAACCTCAGGGCTGACCAACTGTTAAGAGGCCAATGTCCAAATGCCTCTTAAACACTGACAGGCTTGGGGCACCAACCACCTCTCTAGGAAGCCTGTTCCAGTGGTCTGACCACCCTCTCAGTAAATAAATGCTTCATAATGTCTGATCTAAACTTCCTTTGGTGCACTTTTGACCCATTCCCACACGACTCTCACTGGATCTCAGAAGAGCTCAGCACCTCCCTCTCCAATTCCCCTCCACAAGAAGATGTAGAGAGCAATGAGGTCACCCCTCAATCTTCTTTTATCCAAAACTAGACAAGCCCAAAGTCCTCAGACACTCCCCACAGGACATTCCTTCCAGATGGTTTCACCAGCTTTGTTGCCATCCTTTGGACTTAATCAAAGACCTGAACAGCCTTCTAAAATTATGAGGTCTGGAACTGTGCATGATACTCCAGGTGAGGCTGCACCACCACTGAACACAGCATGATAAACCCTTCTCTTGACTATCTGGTTATGCTGGTTTTGATGCACCACCAAATGGGGTTTGCCCTCTTGGCTGCCAGGGCACAATAGTCATATGGAAAGACAGTACCTGATAAGGAATAGAGTCTGCCAGAAAACAAGTGTGCTTTCCAAAAAAAGTGAACCATAAGGGTAAGTTTGTAAAGCATTCATATTTAATAACATTATTGACCTGCTAATAACTACATTAAAACTGCATTTAGTCTCTCCCGAAACAAAAAACTAAGTCTGATAAACTGCAACAGACTGGATCGTACTGTTTCCAGGTAAAACAGCCTCAAACTTCTGCTCAGAACCCCAAGTTCGGGGATTATACATCTCTCTCACAACCAGTCCTTTACTGGCAGGACTTTCTAAGGATGGTATCTCTTAAGATTCAGTAGTGCATGCAACTACAGGTATTCCACTGTCTCTATACATCCATTCTTCTTTAGAAACTTTACATTGCATTTTCTTAAAATTTAACTCAACTATAAGATTCTGCTCCTTTACTATTACAGACTCATCAAGCATACTTGCAGATTTTCCACATTATTTGTAGCACTGTCTACAACATTTTTATGATACATGTTGAACACTCTACTAACCATTTCCCAAGCTGCATCAGATAATTCAACTGATCTATGTCCACAGTGACAACAGCATATACCTTTTCAAGTCCAAGCCACTTCCCTTTCACTCTCCTCCCCGATTCCTCCTTGTGTCCCCACCTGGCACAAAGTTGGTTCATTCAAGTCATGAGTCATAAACTGAACCAACATGTTGACAGTCTAGACAAGAATTAAAGGTTTGAGTATAAAACCAATTATCAAGATGAGAAACTTTAAAAAATTAGGATTGGAACCATTAAAAGCATCTACTAATCTAGATGCCTACTTTTTTGAGTACCCAACTTTATCTACTGCTGCATGTAATCAGCATATAATAATATTTTTCTACTAGAAACATCAGGCTGAAAAAATATTGTTAAACTGAGACTTCAAAATCTCAAGGAAGGTGTAGAAAAACAGAGATTAGAAATAAAGTATCAGTACCATAAATACTGTGCGGAGTTTTTGCTGTTCTTTTTTAGTCATTTACCTTGATCTAATTTATACCATCAGATATATACTCAGACTTCATATATTATTGACTTTATAATGCCATATGTACTAGTTAGAAATTTAGGGCCCTGGCTAGTGTATGTAACACCTAAACATTTTGTTCTTTAATGTTTATTACACTCCCGTTACTTTTTTCAGCTATTTCTAAATGCACAATATTTTCTATTTAAGTTTTACTGTAAAATACAGATGTAGAATAAATTCTATCTAACAAAAGTTATATTCAGTGCTCACTTTGTAACAGCAATACATACTGCGTCATAGTTATATATATTGTACCATTCATACACTATGAAACAAAGTAAGTGTAGATCTTCAGGTTTAAGTTATAAAGGAGTTATAAAGGTCATCAGCATATACACAAAGATATGCTAAATCACAAATATTTCAGTTACAAATGTACTGGCATTACATTTGAGTATACTGTATTTTTCTCAACTTGAACTTTGTTTTCCATGTTGATTTTATTTTTTTCTTATTTGCTTGGAATATTGAACCCTATCTTGGAATAAATAGATTCAAACAAACAGATTTTAGTGCCAGAATTGCCACAGGCACATATTTTTCTTTCAGTGGTCCTGGGAAGTGGTTTGTTAAGCTATTGTTCTCAATTAAAAACTCATGTGTTTGTTCAGTACAATATGGGTCAGTGCTTTGAGTGAAAGATTCCCTTGACATGGCAAAACCTCTAATTGTAACAAGTCTATGCCAAGTATGTTTAACCAGATGCAGCTCCGGGTTTGATTAGCAGCCACTGGATTCCGTGTACAATCAGATAATAATGGTTTTGCTTCTCTGCTGAGAAAACATCCTCGGCTTTTAATCAAGTATGTATGTGTATCTATATATGTACATATGTGTATATATCTAAAAACCTCTATACACATAATTATGAGCAGCACAACTATTATAAAACTATAGTTCATCTCAACTTATTTGACCTTTGACTGTTTAATCTTAGGAAGACCTGTGCAATAGCAACTAAAAATAAATGGAATAAAATATTTATTTTGGCAGATACCATATAGATAAAGTAAAGAGACATGTGGTGCATGGAAATTTTTTACCGCACATGTAGAGAGCAGAAAAGACTCTGGAATACATTTTTGTTTTCCCACTTGTGGGATAGCACCTATTGGATAATGATGATATTAGAACTGCAAAGACACGTGCCATTTTGGAACAACATTCCAGTACTCCTTAACTATGCCTGAGGGAAGGTGATGAAGGTTGGTGTTTATTTTATATAAGAGTGGATATTAGTTAAGTTTGCTAATATGATTTCAAGAATATTTTGGACTTCTGCTTTTTGCATTTATTTTTGTTTTATTTGCACATATTCAATCGGGGCTATTAGTGGAAGTTAGTAAGACAATGTTCTATCCTGGTTTTGGGTTTTTTTTAAGCCTGGACTTCTTTTATTCCAGAAATAAATACAGTATTATCTTAAATATACAAAACAGTCAACATAATCTCTCACAAAGGAAGAAATAGATGTCTTTCTACATTGTATACACAAAAATCCTTAATTTTATCCTGTACTGCTGTGGTTTCTTTTGCACAAAAGCATAGAAACATATTCAAAAGAAAAAGGTGAAAAAGAATTGAAAGTAATATGCAGTGAAGTTCAGTACAGAATAAATGTAAAGCAAATATTAAAACAATCAAAATGTTCAACTGAAGGGCACTGGGGAGAAATTCTCCTGGGTTTTTTAAAATATTTATCTTCCACAAACAGCAACAACACATTCTGCAGTATTGCCAATGCATATTTCCCTATATACTAACATATGGAAGTATGTTTCTTTAAACTAGTGTAAAATTAGCTTTGTGAAGTTTAGCTTTTTAGCTTTTATAAAAAAATAATTAAAGAAACTAAACATAAGACTACATGAAGTTGATAACATGACTATTTTTTTTAACTTGCTTGTTGAAATTAATAGAAGTCTCAATTTAATCATCACTTCAAGGACCCTGTATGTAAATGTCCTGGGCTCTGTCATTCCCATTCATAAGCACTAGAGAGATAGGGTAAGTTACTTCAGTGTACTTTCTACCAGAGTCTTTAGACCAAGGCTGGTTCCAAGACACACTGTCAATCTTTCTATTGCATTGATATGCACATAGTAAGTATAAAAAAAAAAAAAAAAAAAAAAAAAAAAAAAAAAAAACCTTGACACTGTATAGTTTACAGTATCAGACCATTAAAAATACTCATCTCTAACAACAAACAGAAAACATTTTACTCCATCTTTTCCTTTTTCACAGTGAAAGCTAATGCAATGCAGTATTCCAGACTGTAGTTACACTTAACATTTTAAAGACATTTTAAGAGTAGTAGCATCTCCTTATCACATGCTTCAAAATGAATTTTCATCATTTAGATAATCAGCTAAAACATGGTTGAGAAGCACTTGAAAGTCAATACACAATTTTCTATCTTCTTCAGCTAAACTTCTTTTTATGTTTACTTTGCAAAGTAGAAGATTTGGGGGCAGGGAGGAAGAATTGTACTCCCTTTTATCTACATTACAGTACTAGTACTGTGTTACACATCTGTGTCATGCTACATCACATCTCAAAGGATACCTATCCATTCCTCCTTCCCAATTGTTCTTGAATTGCCTATCTGTGTTGAATATTATTTCTGCTGTGGTCTTAATTTCTTACCATGTTGTAAATAAGTGATGTTATGAAATAAGCCCTGTTATCTTTAATTTAGTAAATCATAATTTGAAATATGTATAGTAGTACTGAAAAAATGATTGCAAGTTTCACCTGATTCTATAGGAAACACTCACCTTTAGGAAAAAAAGAGTATTAGTGTCCCTAGAGAACCTGTGAGAACAGTAGTCCCCCCCTGCCGGCATGAGGCACGACACCAGGCCACAGCTGCAAGTTAATTTTAACACACTCTCTTCTCTTTGGCCCTGCAACCTGACTGCTTGTAGTAGCTTGGGTATTTTTTTACATTAAGCTAAAGTGTTTCTAAAATGATTTCTTTAACACAGACATATTTTATAGGTGTGATAAAGCTGGGAAAATGCATTGCAGATTTGCACCTGCAAACTAAAACATGATTTTTTTTTTTGCATTCTCAGGAGATTAATTAAAGAATCACCCTGAGAAATTGGGTAGTTGGACATGCAGAACAGGAAAGCATACACACTCTGACTTCATTCCTAGCCGTGTGCACCTCTCTGTAAAACTGAGATAACATGAAAAAAAAATTATAAATTCCATGGAAGAATAAGAGATGTTTCTAACACTGCACTCCCTCAAGGGCTCTACTAGTTGTGGAGAGCTGGGCAAGAACATTAATTGACATTGCTGAGCAGCTCATCCTTTGGCATCACTGGCTGTATACCTGAAGGACAGTTCTTGTAATGCAGTACTGGATGCCAATGGAACCATCAGCAAATGCTTGTTCCTGGGAAATGAAATAGCCTTACACTGTACCCTGAGGATAAAGAAACTCTGGCTTTGTTATACCATGTATGTGTCTGTGTAAGAAAATTCCACAGTCAACAGACCTCCACTGAGAAAGTCCTGCCACCAGATGTTAAAATCAAGGGATTCTGAGTGCACCAGCTGATCTCAATTGCTGCTGGTGGTAGTGGAGGCGCTTTTGGCTCTCTTCTTTGAGTTGGGCTGTTGTCTCTCTAGGTGGGGCTGTCATTTCAATAATAGATCATTGTATTTCACAGCAGGAGGCCCACTGTCATGGTCCAGAGTAGAATGGGGAGAATTAAGCTCCTGTTTAATATTTTATGTCATATCTCACAAATAGCATTGTTTTACTCTAGAGTCCATGGAGAAATCTCATGCCTAGGACTTATTTGGAAGAAACAGAATTTTCAGATTTGCTTACAAAGAAGAGTTAGTTTATAAGCCCATGTACACAAAACACAGAATTTAGGAACATTGCCAGAGATTAAATAAATAAATAAATATTAAAATTCTAGTGCAGTGTATGTGCGGTCTACTGAATTGAATAAAGGTCTAGTAACCAGGAACAGTTCAATACCTCCCTACTCACCTATACTATGTGCTAAATACAAGATTTCCATTACAAAACAGGTCTAACCCAAGCATCACATACACTATATGTGTACTTCATAGAGTTAAAAAAAAATAAAATCTCATTTATCTAAATGCATTCCAGTGTGATGAACAGTGATGTGTATTTGCATTCTCCCACCCCAGGTGCATTACCGCGGAAATGCACAGGCAGTGAAGTGTAAATGAACAGCCTGGAGCAGGGTGAAATTAATGTATTGCATAATTCTCATGTTGAAAAAAAATCATCTTTAAAAGGTTTCGTCTACATGAAAAGAAGTAACTTTATACTTCTGTTTATCTGCAGCCTAAAAACTATAGAAGCACTATCTCTCTACCACACCCGAATGCTTCAAGAATACATAATTTAAGAATTATCAAATATTACTATATAAACAGGAGGTGATGTTGCCTCAGACTCAATGCTGTTCAGTTCCAACAGATTTTTTTAAATATGACCTTAGTTGTAAACCATAACATTTTCAGGTGTTTATAGCATTAACATATATTTTCAGTGCAGATAGTTTGTCTCAAACATGTTTACACATATTCACAACCCAAATATATTACCACAGCTGTCAGAGAACTTGCTTATCACATGTTTCATACATAATGCTTCCACACTTGGAATACAATGTGTAAGCTATGTAATTTTTAAAAATTATTGCAGGAATCAGGAACTGAGTAAAATTCTACTATACTGTAATAAAACACTTTAAAATTATGACTATTCTCACAGCCCAAACATTTTCAAATATTTGACAGTAACTAAAGCATAACACATTTTCTTCTATTAAATATCGATGACCTTTGTACTCTGTCTTTATATAGATAAAAATCTTGGTTTGATCCGTATATGTGTTTTTTAGCATACAAGTCAAATGTCAGTAGACTAAAATGAATTCATGTATTACTTACACCACTTAACAAACACTATTCATGGATTAAAATAAAGTATAACTTGCCCAAGAGGACTTAATCCATTAAAGACATAAGAAATCAGCTTAATTTGTCAGAATGGCAGCCACTAGCTCTGTAAGGTTATGCAAATACGGCAGATGACTGAGAAAGTAAGTGCAGGCCATCCCTACTGTGCTAAACATAAATAAATTCTGTATGAAACTGGCAGCTAACACATTTGTTGTATAGAGAAGGCAGGTAAGGAAACACAAATACTTTTATCCCTTAAATAGGAAAAATTTCAATAGTTCTACGAACACTTTGTTCTAAATAGTTATGCATTTCTTGGTCTCTGAGGTTCCGTAGATGGAGGAAAACTTCAGAATCTCTCAATGCTCTATCTGTGTGGAATTTGCATGTCAACTGGTAATTACAGACCTATAGGAAGTACTTAAACTTAGTCGAAGTATAAATTTAGATAAATGATTAATATTTGTAATGAACAGTATTCCTGACAGAGAAAACCTTTGATTTTAAAATCATGCAATTTTCCTGACTCCATCAGGTCAATAACTGTTTTTAAAAGCAGCAATTCATGAACATATTAGACAGCAGAAGGCTAAAGAATCTTCCACATCACTGACAAATACAAAATCTACGTTTGTGCATGTTATGTGTTTTATAGGTGCAGACAGACAAATTGATAAATGCCTTGCAAAACTTAAACAAAATTCTGAGGTGAATCATAGACATTTATAAGGCAGTACATCACTGTAATAACTTCAAATGTACATTGTTGCTTTCTATTGCTACTGTTCTCTGCATCCTTCATGCACTGAGGCATTTTCTTATAAAAATGACTGTAGATAAATACTCAAAGAACTTGTGAAGAAGCAGAGTATATAACCTTGGAAAAGAAACATGAATGCCTTTGAAGAGCTGCTGATAAGCATAAACTAGGTCATTAAAAGAAATACAGGAACATGTAAATCTATGTGATTACTATTCATGAGGGTGGAGAAGGAAAAGGAGAGAAAGAAGCACTCAGATTAATTTGTACAATAGTGTAAGAGGGGATAACTCAGAAATAATGGAAAAAGATTACATTGTACAGTAGTAAGATCATCATGATCTATTATGTAGCATTAGGGAAAGAGTCAGGCATAATTTTCGTTACACTAAACACATGTGTAACCAGTTTTACAATTCTGCTTTTTGGTTGTTTTTCATGGAATAATTTTTACTCCAAATTAAAAAAAAAAAAGGGGGGGGGTTCACATACCTAGCCACATAATCCCAAAAAATAACTACAAATAGCTTGGATGTAATTGCTATATATTAGACACTATATCCAAACAGAATGTCTATGAGAAGATAAATTGTGAGAGTGCTTGATGCAAGCTCCTAGCTTTCACTGGGCAACTTCAGAAGGAAGAGAGAGAGAGAACAAAGTTGTTTACATCCTCTGTTTTTTCAGTGCTAGATTGCTGAACACTTTAGAGGACTGAATCTCCCTTAACTAACTTTATCAGTTCAAGTTATCATTAGAATTGAACAACCCCTAGTGTACCTCTTGAGCAGTGATCTCTTCTTTCCAGTTGTCCATCTCACTTTTTTTTAGATCTTCTACAACTACAAGAAATAGAATCTTTCTAAGGCTGGACATTTTTTTTTCCAGCTTGCACTAATCCTGTCTTGCAATTTTCAGCTTCTGAAAAGGGTATTTTCTCCCACCTCAGTTTTGTAACTTTTTTTATCCTTCAACAGTACGCACAACTTTCAGTGCGTGAACTTTTCATGTATTGTCAGGAAAGCTTATCACTGAATCCCTTTTCCTTAGGTTGGCCCCAGCTCCTACCAAACCCCTAATAGCTTAGAATGAACAGAATATCACATATGATCTACTAGCGCTGCTGCTCTCAATGGGCTAAAATATGAACAAAAATATAAACCACACGTGATTTTTATATTCTCTACAGTATAAAAATACAAAGTAATACTTTCTTCACCATTAAAATGCTCAAATATTCCTTTTGCCAATGTAATCTAAGATAAACTCTTCCTTTTATAGATTCATTCCACTACTTCCTACCCCTTCCCTTCCCAATAACTCAGTCTACACATTCCTGCTAATGACTTTTCTTAGAAGGTAGAAAAAGATATGGAGCCATAGGAAATGCTTCTCTGAAGTTTCACTAATGAGGAAGCAGATCTTAAGGCTCTTGCTGCTATTGGGCTCATTTGTATTTTTTATGACCTGATGTACTACTAGGTAGAAAAGAGACAGACTCTCTACTGGCAGATTAACCAGCCCTTTAAGGGTGCCTGCTATTAATTTTGGTTATTCATTTGCACATCTGTCTCTGCCCAGCTGCATCATGACTATTGCTCCTTGCAGCTCACTTCATTTAACCAGAAGCTTTACACTACTGAAATCTGTCTATTTGTTTTGTTCTCTTACAAGACCTAAACTCTAGTTATAATCTAGTTGAAGATCAGATCTTTCATTTCCAGTAGTGATAATAAAATGATCTGTGATACTAGGAATTTTAATGCAATTGTTATTGACCACATTTATTCACCACGTTACTGACACAACAGTTCCTGGTAACAATTGGTACCTCTATCATTTTCCTTAAGAAAACATGCTTTGCTAACCCCAGACTGCCCTAGCTGTGACTCTAAAGGAGCCAGTCATACTGTCAAAATCTCTGAATGGGATACAGCCTAAGCCCTCTGTTACCTTAAATTTCATAGACAGCTCCTCTGTCTTCCCATGGAAGGAAGACTAGCTTATACCAGCTTTCAGACAACAGATACTGTCTTCTCAGTTGAAGAATATTTCTCTTTGTTTCACCAAAGCTTGTCCTTCTTATGCATCTTAATGCTAAAGGAACATGGCATATGATCTGTTTATTTAATGTCTTCACTTTAATTTTCTAGACTCTATCTTGCTGTAATAATTGACTTCGGATTGTTACTACCACCTGTCTACATCATCTTTTCAGAAGGAACAGACAGTATGCTACTGTGCAGTTGATTTGAGCTTTGCTCCTGTTCCACTACTGCTTTGTTCTCTTAAGGAACCATAGGAATTTTCTCAAACTTTCCATAGATCTGGCAAGCAGGAGCCTGGAACCTGCTGTTTGTTACCTTGAGCCACTATAAACTCTAGCCTATACAAACAGAAGACTGTTAATACACTGTATATTATCCATGCCTGTCCTTTATTAAGACCCCAAAATGACTGCTTCACCTGATTTAGAACCAACTGATGTAGCAGAGCTGGGATAGGATCACATCAAATATATTGCTTCCATTTACATTTGCTTTCATATGAATTCTACGTTAGAAGTACTCCTTCCCATCTAAGAAACATGCTCCAACCAGAACCATAAATGTCAAAAGAACCACTTGGTGGGTCTTTCTCTAGTGAGGCAGGATGTCTGCTCTCAATGTGAATCTTTTATCTGGTATTCATTTATCCTGTCACTGTTCTTATCAGTCTGAAAGTTAACCACCTGAAGAAATATAACCAAAGAAGACTTTCCTTCTCTCATAGTTTTGCTAGATATACAACAATACAGGGTTCTCCAAATGAGGCTACTTCCCTTCTACTCTCTTTAAAGAAAGCCCCTGATCACTTTGAAATGCCAAGATAACACAAAAAAACCACCACCACTGCAAGATTTTGTCCGTGGATTACCATTTACCTATCCTTTCAATAATATTTTAAATTTATTTTCAGTAATACTTAATAACTATTTAGTAAAATTTGGTTAATTTACACAGAAATTTTAGCACTTAGAGCCACCTAGCCTAGATAGAAGCAGGCACACTGTAAAATTCTAACCATTAGCAGCTTCTCACAAATCCTATCCCACCATGCCTATTTTGTGCCACAGAAAATGGAGCCACTTTATTATGAATAAGTAAAACTGTCTGCCTGGATGCATTAGATCCATCACAGGGCTGACTTGCATAGGATCAAAGAAAATAAACCACCATTAGATACACTTATCTCAAAAATCTAGGTACTTTTAAAAAACTGCAGGGCAGGAAAGAAGCTGCTTCTTTTAAAAGTAGGCTTCCATATCACATATGTCCAGAATTTTTATGTCTTTCCATAGAGTGGGGTAGACAACTTTTATAATCAAATTTCAGTCAAGGATCCACATATACAGTCAGTATTTAAAACAAGCTAAAAATGTAGTGGTTTTGTGAACATTTCTACAATACAAATGTTTTCCTACCCTATTTATAGAAGGCAAACACACAGATAGCTGAAAATCAGCTGAGGCAAATTTAGTGCCTTATTTTAGTGACTGTTAATTCATTTTTTTGAAGTCTTAACAGACTCTGTATAACAGAATGTTAATATGAACACCCTTCTTGAAAATAATTTTCTCCTCCTAGTGTCTCTACTTCATTCAGTAGTCATTATTATGGGCTGTGAGATAATATTTTCCCAAAGGTGAAGAAAGCAAAAGAACTTATTTCATTATTTCTCTGTCTTTCTGCTATCACAGGTCATTGTGTGATACTTCACTGTTCAAAGAACTCCCTCTGTGTATCTCTATTCTATGAGGAGTATTAAGGTGGCAGCTGCAGGTCAAGATTTGCTCTATCTTGTTGGATATGTATGGCCTCTGAACTGAGAGTTAATATTCATACAGATACCCCATAAACCAGAGGTTTTTTCACAAGCTTCCTGCAATTTTTAAGAGGAAAAAAAGCCATTAAAAAGTGAAAGATTAGATTTTAAATTAATCTTTAAAACTATCCTTGAAACAGGAGTCCGACCAGAACAAACAAGCTTCTGATATTTACTGCCAACCATAATAGTAAATATGACTCAGAAGTGCAACCACCTTGTAACCCTTACACATAGATGAGTAACTTTGAGACTTCAAATTATAAAGAACTGCTCCAGTTACAAGACCTGTGCATGCCTGGACATATATGAAATGATGAAAATAAATAGACTGCAGCCTACGAGTTCTACTCATTTTGACGTATCAGTATAATCTTTATGGTAAAACTACAAAGCCTAGGTCTCTCTGAAAACAGAATAATTTTACGTATTTTATGAGACACAGTTTGCTCTTGGAAAAAGAGAACAATAAGAAAAGAGACAAATTTCTTTGTTAAGGGAATGAGAAAGAGTAAAACAAAAGAGAAATTATTTAAATGTCTCAAAAGGTGGCTACAATCTTCATTTTTTAGAAGAAAATACTAGGAACTTGGGGAAAAAAGGACAGAAATAGGAACATGGATTCAAAGAGACAACATGAATCACCAAGTTTGGTTGAGTCTGGAAACTAGAAAAGAGTAAAATTAAACCACAAAGTAATTTTTAAGGCATAAAATTGACTAAGGCCTATCACTTTCTATATGCCAAAAAATCAGTAATTTCATGTAGAAGTCTTTCAGAATGTCCCAGTTATTATTTGACAAAAAGACCCAGAAAAAAAACATGGAACCTTCCCTTTGAAGAAGCATCTGCCGCACACAGATTGCAGGAAAAGTAGTATCAAAAGCAGAAAATCAACATGAAGAAGCTGGATCAAGTTTTCTGCTATGTGGCTCCAAGGTAACAATTTTTTTAATGGGACATACAGTGTCTATGCACTTCAAACAATAACAGTGTTCAAAGGATTTTTTATACCAATCTTGAGTGCCTATGTTCAAGAGACTTGGCTGGTTTTTTGTTTGGTTGGGGTTTTTTTGTTTGTTTGGTTTGGTTTTGGGGTTTTTTTTGTGTGTGTGTGTGGTTTTGGGTTTTTGTGTGCGTGTGTTTTTGTTATTGTTGTTGTTTGGCTGGTTTTGTTGTTGTTGTTTGGTTTGGGGTTTTTTCCCTGCTTTTAACATGTTCAAACTGTGGAACTTCTTTCTTGAATCAAAACATGCAACTAAATGTTTCACTTCCCAGCAGCAGAACAAACATCTGGAATTATTCTGAGTAAGCTTCAACTGGCATACTGCTGTCACAGGGACCCTGCTAATGTCACCACACAATGCAAAGAACATTCTGGAGGCACAGAGGAATTGTTCTGGCTACCTTGTGTTTTATTGATCACAGTTGCTGCAAAATCTGAGAATGCTAAAAAGATGCCCAAGCAATAGCAACCCAAGACACGTTTAACACAGTACTGCACTAGAAGTAGCTTCAGAACTGGTGACACTATGATCCTAAACTTAGGAGACAGCCCTCTGATAAAGGGCCAACAGAGTAAACATTAAAGTGCCTTAGTTACTTGATATAATTTTACAGTTAAAGTAGCCTAAATACTGGGACTTTCCTCTTACTAGCATGTTCTTTATTTTACATTTCTGACAAGTAAGTTACAAACATGAAAATAAGGTCGTAAGGTAACTTAAAGGAAAAATAAAGACACATTTCAGGCAATGAAATACAGCTATGATTAATTACATGTATTTAGTTACCAAAAAAAAATTAAATGGAATTTATACAACACCCCAATATATAATTTATACAACACCCCAATACACCATTCCTGTGCTATGCATGTCCTTCACAGAATTCTTTTATGTTCTCATTACTGATTTTTACAAATGAAAGTAGTGGCACTATGCCTTTCTTAGGGGACTGATTTGATACAGGATGATAACAGTCCCTCTGCTGCATATTTAGAAATCTAAAATAAGAAAAGTGATGGCATTCATTTTCTGAGCAAACAAAACTGCTCTTGATATATTTTATGACCATATACTGACAGTCTACGTTTTCACATGTGTGAAGATCTTTTAAAAACTTAGTGAGACTAAAGTAGTTTTCATTAAAACAGCTTTAGTTTAGAAACCAGAAATGACTACGTGAGGCCAGTGCAAAGGTAAATATTTCTATTAGGGGAAAAGCCAGTAATACTGGTACAACTGAACATGTAAAACTTATGTTACTGAAAAAAATATATAGTTCAAACAGAATAAGATTTTTGGAGTTGACAGTTTCTTATATTCTACTATCTCTCTGATATTAAATAAAAGCAATCACTGTTGCATTTCTAATATTACTTAAAGCTTGCTGATTTCTGAAGACACAACCTTTCAGCTTTAAAATATGTATTGTTCAAAACCCATGGAAAAAAATATTTCTGCTGTCAAAGAATGAATCATTTTTTTCTTCCTCATACATTGGTTGTAATCCACATGTATTTTGCCAAAATTTATCCTTACCAACCAGTAAAATCAATAAACTCTACTGAAAGCCATCTGTAATGAAGTATAGAATGAATACTGTTAATCTGCTAAACAAGAAAAAGGAAATTAGGAGTAGAATGGCTGCTGGGAGAAGTATCATCATACATTTAATTAGCATTTTATTAATTAAGTTTATTTGTAAACAAATCTTGAGACAGTGCATCATTTGTGTTCTAGTATTTTCTGAACAAAAATGAAGTCACTGTAACATGGATTTTGACAGCTAAATCTACAACATAATTAAAAGGTAGCAAATTAAAGACTATAATAAAACATGAGTTTGTGAAATGATTACCTCCTTTAACTGGGTTTATTATACCTTTCGCTAGAGTTATAAATCATGCTTTATGCTAATATAATTTTAGATTTGTTCAGCACTTTTGAACAAATTATTCTCAGATTGTTTCATATTCGTACCTACCTTTCTGCTTTGACTTTCCACAGCACCACTGAATCATTTGAGAGGTATTGAAATAATCAACATTTATTCTGATCAGCAAAATTCTACCCTTCACTCCACGTTCATTTTATGTTTGGTTCCTTAGATGCCCACATCAATGGTTAAGATAGACAGGTAGTATGCACACTTCCCCAAAACATGCCAAAATGTTGAATGTTCTCCATCAGACTCCTGAGCAAATCAGAAATAGCTCAAAAAACCCCAAACTTAAATTTCAATCCTCAGACCTTCCTTCCAAACACACACACACAAAAAACCTGAAACAAAACAGAAAAAAACAACCCAAATTCCCTAGGGATGTACTTCTGTAGCAGTGGGAATCAGCATACGTTACTTTATAGCAGTACATTCTGCACGCTTAGCTCTTTAGTATATAAAGTCACTTCATCATCCTAATTCTTTTTTTTTTTTTCTTTCCCCCTGTTTTTCCCCCAAAGTAACTCTAAACTACTTTAAAACACCTTCATTACAGAAATGATTCAACCAGCACTGCTGCAAACCATGGAAATGTAAAAGCTGTTAAAAATGTATTAAATGCTGTCCATGCCACAAGGGTACTAGTGTAAAATGACCTTAAGTTTAAAGGCTCCCTATGAAGGCAGAACAGTAATCTGCTCTGCTTCTCCTAATGAATAACAAATGGGCCTTCACAATTCATTTAGTTCAGTACAAGCTGCCATTACAACCCACTTTGTTTTTTTAACTTTGTGGTAATGTATCATCTTGCCTGACTCTATGTCATCTTCTTGAAGGTCACCAAAGGTATGTAACTCCACTCTTAATAATGAAAAAAAGAAGGAAGGAAAAAGAGATATGACAAAATTTGACAAAGCACCGACCAGTCCATTCTGATATACTGTATCACGCAGTGAGGCTCATACTTCCTACACAAAAATGCTTCCTGTACTGTAAAGAAAGTTAGAAAATCACTTAAGTCTTCAAAATAATTCTGGTTTTCAGAATAATAATAATAACTAAAATACAACATTATCTAGGAAAGAATTCTTTGGGTTTCTATTTACTTTTGTTTTTTTGTTTTTTGTTTTGTTTTGTTTTGTTTTCATACTGTACAAACTATAGCACCCTGAACAACTCACTCCCCTGCTATTTCCAGCACTTTACAGAAACTTTTCAACATTTCTGCTTGACACATATTTTCAGCAGTGAGGTGAAGACAATAAGTAAACAGGTAGTGAAGGGCTATTTAGAGAGCTGGTCAGTCACAGTAATAATAACACAAAAAGAAAAAACCCCACACAGCACAGAACATCTATCCTATGCGCTGTAGCCACAGACAGCACATGACCTCTGACAAACAGTTTTCAGAGTAATTTTAATGCTACTCTGGATTTAACTTGACTAACTGGTAGCAATTGAGCACATCTTTTTTTTTTGTGGCAGCAGTTATCTAAAATGCTACAATAACAGCATCAAAAGTAGAATGGTGGAAGATTGGTTTTCCATTGTGCTGCTGAACTGGCATAATGCCCACTTTAAAAGCAATTCGCTGCTCATCACTGAAATCTGGCAGACACGACACTAAATGCCTTGAGGAAAAAAAAAAAGGGTCTTGAGAAGGGGGAATCACTCCAACCACCAAGCAAAGAAAAAGGAGGAAGGAAAAAAAAAAAAAAAAAGGAAGAAAGCAAAGAATGATGAATCTATGTAAGAAGAGAAAATTGCAAAATAAAAAGTTTAGCACTGCATGCAGACTCAACAGGCTCTACTTAATTTGTTTGAAGATTTTATCGCAGGCTTGCATTAGTAATAGCAGAACAAACCAAAAGCAAATATATATTTATGTCTGTCTATTGTTCTGATGAAGTGAAAACGTACTACGTCAATCATTTGTCAAACACATCTTCCTAGTTTTATTTACCACCAAATATAATGAGTAAATATGTGATAATAAAACTCTTCTTTTTATACAGGCATATACAATTTTTCCCCACTACTAAATACAGGTAATGATTTAGGAAGCTTTCAAAATGTCTTTTTACTGTCAATAAAACTAATTCTATTCCCATTTTCATGTTAAAAAAAGGCTTTACAAATGAAAATTCAAATTAAAATTCTGATTATAGTGTAGTGTGACAACACCTGTATTTATAATTTTACTGTCAGCTAGCTTGTAGTGTTTAACAATAGCTTGAAGCAGAAAAGTAATTGGAATTTGTCTGTAACATGCCAGATGACGACATTGGGCACTTTGCTGTGCTAAAGCAAATTTGGTTTGATGACAAAATAACCTTAGAAAGATCAGGAAAAAAAACCCCAAAACCAACAAACCAACACCAAAGGTTAAACAAAGCCATCCTCTACCCAGGGATTTATAATCTACAAAACAGCTGAGCAGAAGCTGCAGAAACCAGAGTATCCCTGGAGTTGTCAGGCCTCTCCTAAGCAGGGATCCCTCAAGTCCCTCCCTGCAACATTCACCTCCCAGCAGCTTTTCTAAAATGGTGCATTACTCCAATATTATCATCAACATACTCAGAAACATGGGTGAGAAAGAAAGCAAAGCACATTAGGTTAGGAAGAGTTGCTAACACACGCACTGCATTTCTGTGGACCTCTGTGTGAATAAAAAATGAAAACTACAGCAAAAATGTGCAATGTCAGTGTGAACACAGAAGTATCCTGTGCATAGTGGTGTACTCATACTGCCCATATGGTGACACTCAAATACTAAGTGGTGCATACTGACAGACCAGGTAAAAATTAGGACACAAACACACACTTAAAAAAAAATAAAAGGCAGCTATTCAATCTGACTATTTCAAAATTCAAACACATGCCACTCTCCACACACAACTTGTCTTACTCAAGCCTACAAATTAAAAGCCCATGTTTTTCATTATCCTAAAGACAGGAAAAAAAAAAAAAAAAGGAAGCCACATAAGAAAGAAAAACAGAATGACAGTGATGTTTTAGTTTACACTAGATATGGCAACACATACAAACTGTCAAAACTATGTAGTGAAAAAAGCTGTTATCAAGCAACTGTCAAGAGAGTCCTCTGAGATTTGGAAATCTTGTGTTTATTGTAACTACTGCACATTACACAAAGAAAGAAACATCCCTCTTCTTACCTTTGCTGCTAAATATCATGCAAGAGAACCCAGACTTCTCCCTCACTCTTTAGATTAATTTTTTTTCCCCCATGTAATTCTGTGCTTGACAGCACAGGGCCCCTCCTTTTTACAGTTTTCTATTGTTTGGTCAAAGTTCAGAGAGAAACTTGAGGTTACATCAAACATTATTTCATTTTCAAGAACTGTCAACACCCATTTTATGTTGTTAACTTGTTGTCCATCATTGACGATTGGAAACTGTTGACACCAAAATACATGGAAGAAGAATTTATCTCTTAAAACAGGTATGTAGAAAGAGCGAAAATAATGGAAACAGCTATTTTACTAGGCCTACTAACAATTCTTTCTCATGTATCTTAACATATTGACTAGAAATGAGACTTAAGAGTTAACTGTCAGTGGGCTACAATATTCAAAGGTTTAATCTGAAGGTACTAATGAAGATTTTAAAACAC
Organism: Ceryle rudis; assembly: GCA_033439905.1. Classification (NCBI taxonomy): domain Eukaryota; kingdom Metazoa; phylum Chordata; class Aves; order Coraciiformes; family Cerylidae; genus Ceryle; species Ceryle rudis. The sequence goes on from JAAGNO010017239.1 coordinate 33,926, forward strand.
ACTTTCTGATTATAAGAAAAGAAATACTCCTCAGAGGGAAATTCCCATTATCTACCAAAGTATTGTTTTGAGTGATAGCCTTCCATTTTTCTCAACCAGTAGCAACATTCCAACCATTCTGATGACTGGTTAAAAGTTGTGAGCAAAAAATACCTTGTGTTTTGCTCACTGTAAATCACATTTATTATCACTTCTATGCTTCAGGTTTATGCAAAAATCACCCTTATTCTGAATCCCAGGTTTTACAGAACAAACATTTGATGAGGTCCCAAGATTCAGCTTGAAGTTCTTGAGAAAGAACAAAACCTTAATTGTGTGTGATGATGCATGCTTTTACAGAATTTTTATTGCATTGGTTCTAGGGAGGGAAGTATCCAACCTAAAAGCTCAGTAAAAGAAGCCTCAAGTATTATTGTACAAGAGCAAATGACCGGTTGCCCTCATGAAGTCAATGCACCCAGAGCATACATTACAGTAAATTTAAATGCCTTAAAACTGACACTATTTCATTCTAGATTTGTTATGGATGTCACATCATCCGCATAGATCTTTGATGAGGATCAGAGTTCTATGAGCTTACTTTCTAGCAGCAAGCATCAGATTCCATCAGAATCCACCAAGCTGGATTTACCTGTAGTGGCTACCACTCCACAGCACCCATCACTTCCTGGAAATCACTGACTGCAGGTGTACTTTTCCTCAGCCCTGAGTTCACAGACTGGTACAACTCAACTGCTCAAACTAATAGGGACATCTTCATATTTTTGCATATAAAGACATTATTATTATTATTATTTAGTCTTAAGAGCACTTCTTCAAAATGTCATAATATTTATGATCATCAGATGAGAATACTTGAACAAAAATTCACCCTGACACATTACCTTTCCTACAATTACCATGGCCACATAGGTACAATTTTATCTCCAAATATCAGATAAGCTTATATACATATAAGCTTACATACATTACTTACATACAGTAATATGTTATCGCAATACAAAACACAAAGTAAAATCGAGAAACTTAATAATAAATTAATCTTTCCCACATAAAATAATATTGTTAGCTGTATTATGTTCTAGCTTTTGATTCTCGAGTACTTCCTCCTCCTAGATTATAAGAGTTTTAAAGTACTGTAACAATTACTGCATAAACAGCTGCAGCTACATGTCCATTTAACACAGTATTTAAAAAAACCCCAATATATTAATACCCTAATAGAAGCCTACACATAGGCTTACACAAAGGGTAAGAAACAAAACAGAGGTCCGATCTTCAAGAACTTAAGAACAAGAAATAAGTCCATAAAAACGCGCTATTTTCAAGACTGGCAGCATTGCAAGACTGCATAGATATGATCCATATGCTAAAAGTCTATTCAAGTACTTACTGCTCCATAAATAGAAAGTTTTTGTGAGTGAACTGCAGCAAAAAAAAAAAAAAAAAAAAGAAAAAAAGAAAAAAAAAAAAAAGACTGACTATACAGAGGTGTGGTGCAGAGCGAGGGTGATTTGTCCTGGGCTTCATTTATGGTAAGGTTTAGAATCCTTTAAGTTTGTAAGACATACTGAAGTTAGCCTGACACATCAAAGTCTTTTCATCATACGTAGCCTACCAAACAGCCTTTGAAAGTTCACAGAAGCACTTGGATAGCTGTCTTTTTTTAAAGTCATGATTTGGTTTGCCTGTCAAATCCTCTCCTTTTTCATATACAATTCCTAAGGGTTAGGAAACAGATGAGAGAAAGAGAGAGGGTCATTATAGCTGAAGTTCAACACATTAAAGTTGGCAGCATCAATATAAAGAGCTTCTTCTATTAATCGTGAAATTTAGAGTACTGGAAGATCTACCAGACCTATTTTACTGAACAGGAAAATTTAGCACCAGAATATTCTTAAATTGAGTTAGCATTATCAGTGTAAAAATATGCTCTATTTCCTATTATTTATGAAGCCCTATCCTTTTCTTTCTTACCAATTACATTCCCTATAATTTCCAAAATATACAAACTGTTTTCAATCAACAGATTTCTTTATTACAGCGTACTGCATGCTTGTTACTGCCTCTTTCTATATTGAACTCTTGATTGGACAAGCATTTTGAATTTAACATGGACTGTGATTGCACACATCAAACAAATTAAACCTGCCAATCTCTTTTTGGAGGATATCCTTTATATATACTATTACTGAAGAGTACCCCGAGTATATTTGCTTAGGAGAAATGGGGAGGGAGGAAATGATTATTATGGCAGAGTCAGAAGACATTAATTTTCCCATGATATGTAACCGGCCTTGCATCCTCTTTTTTCTGTTTTCCAATGAATTATTTTATAAAAGGGAAATGTCCTTACTGTCCTTCTCAGTGCCTCAGTGGCTGTTTTACAATCCTCCGTCTATTCTTCTGTTTGGCCAAATCCTAATCATTTTGCAAAATGAGATGGCAGTAAGAGATGAACTACCTGGTAAACCTGAAACCGATTCGCTTTAGGTTAATCAGTTGCAAAGCCAGAATACGTAGTTCTTTGTAGAGTAACAGAACTAAAATGCACTGGTTTGGGGTTACGCAATCATGTTCAAAATGAGACTCAACTTTGTACAGCTTCTGTCTGTTCAAGCAGGACTGAATAATAAATGGAATTAGTTAAAAATAATACATCCCACACAGATAAAATACTAGGAAGTATTTTCCTTTAAAAAGGCTGTTCAGAGATGCATTGGTTGAGAATCAAGGTCAACTGGGAAGAAGTCTAAAAGCAGGAAAACAATAAACAGAAAATTCCCAATATTGAAAAACAGAACTGACCAAAGTTAAGATAACCAAAGCCAAGTCAAGGAGTGAACAAAACCCACAGAATAAATCAGGGGAAAAAAAAAAAAAAAAGTAATGAAGATACCTGCTAGCAAGACTTGACAAAAAGCATTCATTTTTTGTCTGTAGAAAAGGTTTGATGGCACCTCTTTCTCTGACCTACTGCCTCTCTTGCACTGCAAATTCTACAGGCAGGAGTGGTCTTCAAAATTGCCTATTTGTGGTTCATCAGGCCTCTAGATAGCAGCATAATACAAAAAATAACTAATGATGTGAACTCAGGCTTCTGAGAGTAAGTAGTATATTACATTTCCAATTTTTGTTTCAAAGATGTTTCTGCTGGCATCTGTATTTTTTAATGGCATAAAACATTTCTCTTCTACTACTGAAGATGCTCAAGTCAGAGTTATCTTAAGTCATTCTCAGTGAAGGACTTTAACATTTGAACACAATTCAAATTTGGGCAGTGTTCATCAAAAGCTCACAAGTCTTCAAGGGTGAAAGCCCCACTTTTTGTCTCAGAAAGGGAGGAAAGAATACAACAAAAGAACTGGATATTGAAACTAAGAACTTTTATCTGTAGTTAGATCAGGTATTCATCCTCTTAATTTAGACAAAACTAGTAAATTCTATTTTGATAGCAATAGTGAAATCAGATATCCAGCATACGATAAAAGAGTCAGCTGCACATGTAAAATGTGGTGTGCAAAACCAAGATAAAAATCGACAGAATTGGCTAAATTTCTTAAAAGTTGAATGAGAAAGCTCAAAGTGAAATTTCAAGAGGAGTCTGCTGCTCTACTTTGCTTTCATTTGACACAGCATCTACACCAGTTAGGTACGGGATGACTAGTTGTTGCTTTGACATTCATTGAAAAGAAAAAAATGAGAACAACAAAGATTTACTGCAGTCAACAGCAGACTGGTGACTCGAAGAGCAACTGAAGATAAGGTGCAAAGATCAACACCCTTTGAGGGAGGGAGGAATGGTCATGGTCTTTTACTGATGCTTTCTACTTAACTACCTGACTTGACCCTCCACAATGGGCAAACTATCTTTGTATACATTTCAAACAGCAACATGGAGCTAGTAAAATTCTTTGTATCACCAATTAAATAAAAATTAAGTGTGCTAATGAATCAGGCAGCCACATGCTCTGTAGGAAATAAAAGAAGGGTTTAACATGCACTGTGAGCTACTGCTTTCAACAGTTGCATGAGGCTGGCAAGGCCACTCTCAGCTGTTGCGTCCTGTAATTGAAAACTTAGTGTAGAGCTGCACCACAGCAACAATTTAGCTTTTGCAAAGGGAAGAACGCATTACACTTTGTCCCGTCAATCTCACAACGCTGCTGAGGGAAATGTCTCCTGTCCATAAGGATAGACATCCATCTTCCTTTTATAAGATGTCTTATTCTTCACAGCATGGGAACATTTAATGATGTAGCACACATACACTAGAAACAAAAAAGGGTCATTCTTGGTTGGACTACAGGTACATATAACCTCAAATTCTGCCTTGGAGCTTCCAGCAACCTGGGAAGTCCAGCAGCTTCCTGAACTGATGATGCTCCTCCTGTTCCAAGAAACTCTGAGTTGGTATCTTCCCCCACAAATGTTTCCAACTACTTTTTGAGCCCACATGAACCTTTCAGAATCTGTATCAATCTAAAAAGATCCCATAGCATTTAGCATGGTTTAATTTAGTGAGCTACACATGGATGTCTACCTGCTACAGACAGTCTTGGTGCTTCCTACCTGAACACGTTCTGTGGGTGAACACCACCAGTTACCGTCAGGGCACTCACTTCCATTATAAGCCTACTCTTTATTGTAGCCGCCTTCACCACATGCAATAAAACTAGCAGTTAAGAGGATACAGTCACACTGGATAAGGCCAAGCGTGCACACCAAAGAAGAGTGGCAGGAAAACTCAAGATAAGAAAAAAAAAAAAAAAAAGAGAGAGATTAATGCCTAATATTTCCAGTACCCTACCCTTTTACCATATTTACATGTTTGGTAAGAGACTAATTCACAGACAATGAATCAGGCAATATGCATTATGACACACATAGTGAATGTCATCACTCACCATCTGGGAGGGAAAAATGTTAGGGTTAAGATGCATGTAAAGGTTCATTGAAATATTAATTTGTTAGAGATCATGGAAAGCATTGCTTCCCTTTTAATTCAATTTTGTTCTGAGGCTTGGAAGATGTAAGCATGTTGTGCCTACTAAAACTGTCTGCTAACATATATACGCTTTTTTTTTTTTGAGGCAGAAACTGTGAAGGTCTTTTGATGATACCAGGTACTATTCACAGCTGTAATGGTTTTTAGAATACATAATCTACCACACAATCATAGGTTCAGATGACTAAGCACTCCACAATTTAGATGGGAGGAACTGAGCAGGAAAATGAACTTTCTAGCTCACTCTGTCAGACAAATCTATTGCTCTGAAGGCAACAGACCCAGACGTTTTCTTAGAAATGCTTTGGATTTGTGACACTGAAGAAAATAATGGTTTGTGTTTAATTACAAACTTTATGTGAAGATAACATTTAGAATTTCATTCTCACAGAAAACTACTACTGCTGAAACTCATCTAAACATTAGAAATACTGAAGTGATTAAAAAATGTACAAATAATATATAGAATATTTACAGTAATATACCCATCGAATCTAGGAAAGAACATGGACATTCTGGACCAAGGGAAAAGCCTCAGAATCAGTGCTGAGAATTGGTTAATTAATTGATTAGATTTTAGTAAATAATATGGCTTTAGATTGATATCGGCAACTGCTTCCCAAAATCCACATAAGCCTCTAGGACTTCTAACTATGTTGCGTAGGGATTCTCATATACTGTGCTCACACTATGATTTGGTCAGTACACCAGTCAAAGTCCCATATTCAACAGTATTTTCAAAATTATTTTTCAGATATGTGAATAACAAGTGCGAAACTAAGTTGGTCAAAAAAGTCCTCAACATACAGGTGCTTCCTGAGAAGATATACAACAGTTTGAGAGACTTTCTGATCAACTCACTATATTTTGTACCTATCTGAAACAGAACTGGATAAGAAAGCTCTTTAAGAATTAACTTACACTCCTACATTGGCTAGTGCCCTTTGCATTATTAATTCTCTTTCTGCAAATGATTATACATTTGTCCAGAGACAGACCACAGGTTTGAGCACAAGTTCCTAAAGTTGCAGAAGGGCTACTCAGGAACCTCTCTTCATAGAGGCAATTCTCTGTCAAAAAATGTCTGTTTGTTGTGTGATGTGTTTTGTTTGTTTTTAAATTTTTTTGGTTGTTTTGGTTTGGTTTTGCAAATGAGTATGTATTTTATTGAGCATGAACATGAACAATGAGCTACTCTTTGCATTATTAGTGAGTGCTTAATAGAATTCCTTGAATAGAAGCTAAATATTTTCTGTCACTCTGGAACTGTCTCCTAGGTCTCTGAAAATCCTGCAGCACAACAAGAGAATTACTCTGTTGTTTACCATTTGTGAAAAGAAATGATACAGGACCACTAAGACAATTGGTAAATCAAGGACTAAGCTAATGGAGTGGAACTCCAGCCTGACCCAGTGCCAGTGCCATCCAGGTGAAGACCAAGTGACCAGTGCCTTGACTACTCCTGGGATTAGCAGCCACTGTCCAGACACTAACATGTACCTATTACTTTCCCAAAGGATTTCTAGAAAAGGAGATAGTCGTGCACAGAATGACACATACAACACTGTAAAATATTTTCAAAATGCTGGAATAAGCAGTAATTTTTCTGTGCATAACTTACTTTGAAAGCCTGTGCAATATTTTTCAAAAATAATACAAGAATTCCTGTTGTAAACTACTGTGCAAATACTATTCTTTTGCATTAAGCTATGCACAAATCTGAAAAATTTGCTTTGAAATGTGAATTTAAACTGATAGCACTTTGCAGACACTAAATATTCACAATATTAACTTTCAGGACATTTACATCGGAGCAAGTACAAGGGAATAGCAGAGAGATTTATTTTCAAAGACAGCAGTAAGGAGACAGATACAAGGAGCTTGTGGAAAAATTCATCCTGTCAGCACTTCTATTGACTCTCAACTAGAAAATTCTACCAAGATTCCCATAGGTAATAAGAAGGCACCAGTTAATAAAACGTGAAGAAAAGCTTTAAGAAACATATTTTATTATTGTGAACACTGCAGGGAAATTGTCATTTGATAACTGGAAGAATAAATGCCTGCAGAACAACACACCGCTGTCTCCATAATGTCTAACGTATGCTCCAGTGCCTCAGTATTTCAGAATGGACAATTCTGCAATATATGGATAATAATTGTTCAATTACGTACAAAGGTTTCAACGCAGCAGCCTACTGACCAGTAAGGACTTGGATGGTATCAAGAACAGCATATTGGTGAAATGACGACAATTTGATTTTTTCTCTCTCCACCTTCAATGTATACGTAGTATTGTGGAACCTGCTTTCAGAAATCAGATATCTAACACCAATAAATTACGCACCGATTACAGATGACCTTTGGAGTTGCTAAAGGTGCAGTCACAATCACTCATTTAAAAAAATCCTGCTTTTCACGATAATGGGTGAATGTATGAAATTAAATGAGGCTTGCAATATAATCAGCGTGGTTGGCTGCTTTAATATATTCCATTTCAATTTAAAATCACCACAAGCCAAGAGTGACGAATCTAATTTGATCAGTTGTTCACAAAAACACTGAAAAGAGATGTAAGCAGACCTATCAACAGCTGGTAACATGGCCTGCTTTCAAAAGCAATTAATTGGTTTTTGCACAACTAGAAACTCTTTCAGAAATTCAAAACAAGTTAAGGCCCTGCAGTATTAAAAAAAAAAAAAAGGATAGTGAAAAGAAGTTCTCCTAGAAGAGCATCTTACACGTCAAGTTATTGCTTAAAACCACAAAAGCTGGAAAATTCAAACAGAAAGGTCAAATCTCTAATACAAAGGTGCAATTGGGTGGTAAGTTAACAGCAATAACCTACTGTCATTTGACTTCATAGGTTTGACTGCTCTTTATGAGGTGTTTCTATTGTATGTCATATTTAAATGGCTTTTATGAGTTCTTTCATGTATTAAATATGCCTATTTGACTGCAATCAAATAAGTCCACAGATTACTAAGAACTTAGTATGAAGCCTGTCACATGCAAAGAATACACACTTTCAAAGGGAGAACAAGCTCCTGTGTAATTCATGTAATTAAAAATACACAGATCTCATTATTTCCCTACTCAAAAAATACCAAGAGCAATGTTGTCTTATCTATCGTATCTGTCACATTTGCCATACCTTAACTGTGTGGGTTTTGGTCCTGGAGGCTAAATATTTTTTGCTGTCTGAGAAAATTTTTCCAGAAGCTACTGAAATGGATTCTGATTAATGAGACTGAAACTAACTTACAAATGGAACAGCATCTGACCGGACTGCATCCAGTCTGTCAGTTGCTAGTTAGCATCTGCATGAGAGGAAATTTTTGAAAGCATTTTGGATCAAGCAGAATTATCCAGAATATATTTTAGATTGTAACAGGAGATGGCTGGTAGACAAGCCTTTTCTGAAGAATGATGATCTGATGTATCAGCACTGTTGAAAGGCTTGGAATCCAATTGCCATTTACTTACTCAAATCGTTACCATTGCCAATTTGAGGAATTTACTTTCCCACAACATCATGCATAAGGACAGCATATACAAAAGTAAAACAAGTCACCTGAAAGCAAATTGCTTTGTCATTAAAATAGGGAAGATGACAACAGACCAAAGTATCTGCTGCTACACAGAAGATCAACTATAAACAAAAATGCCATTTGTGATCTAGTTTTGGATGAAGCACGTGGTCAGAATTTACTGTTGCTTT
>JAAGNO010017239.1:47090-79590 GCA_033439905.1 Ceryle rudis
TTTTTTACTCTGAGGGTGGTCAAGTGGTGGAGCAAGTTGCCCAGAGAGGTTGTGGAGTCTCCATCCACAGAAATAGTACATGTCCCTGAGCAACCTGCTGTAGCTGACCCTGCTCAAAGCAGGGTGTTGGACTAGATGATCTCCAGAGGTTTCTCCTTGCCTCAGACATTCTGTTAAAACTGAACTGGTATCTTCTCTGCAAAAGTGGATCTCACCTCTCGTGTTCATATAAAACATCACTTCTTACAGTCTTGACACCAGAAAATCTCAGTGAGGCATATCATCATTGCCAGTAAAGAGGGAAGATATACGCAGTCTTTTGGTCACTTCACTGAACTGTGACCCTTTGGCTTTTTGAGGTATTTCATATTTTAGGAGTAATCATGTCTCTACTGGCACAGCACTGTTGCAAATGTAGAGTGAGTGACAAATTTTGTCTCAAATATTGCCATATATGTCTCACAGTTTGGAAGGCAAAACTAGTGGTGGATCATCTACGTCTGAGTAGAAAATTTTACCCATGGAAAGACGAAGTATATTCTCTTCACTCCTCTCCCCACTCTGCATCTATCAAAGCAAAACATCAGATGGATTTCTTTTAAAGGGAGGAAAATCTTTATGTGTACCAACCCTCGTTCCTGAGCTCACTGCTATTGCCTACCATAGTTCATTTCCTAACCCATCATTCGCTCTCTTTTTTTAAAGGTAATGTGTATCAGCTGAAAAGATAAGGATGGCTTCTTACTATATAAAAGGCCTGTCACTGGTGTGATTTAGATTATCTTTATAATTGGAATATATTGCACTAGAGAGCTTTGTTTTATAATGAAAAGTTTAGTTAACCTTCAGGTATTCCTTGGGCTTCTCAGTTAGACCCAGCTGGTGACACAAAGCACTCTTATTGTTTGAAAGTCTTAAATGTAAAAATTTCTGTGTAAGTTCAACATTATCTTTTTTTCCTGACAGCCATTTGTAGTTCACAGTCTGCAAAAGAGCTCAAGTTTTTAAAACCAAAGTATATATACTATTTTGAATTATGCTAAGAGCATGGTTTATCATAATAATGGCCTTCAAAAATGTACTATTCAACAGAAATACTGGCCTACTCCAGACATTTCAAAAAACAGCTTGCAACTGCTTGAAGAAACTTCCCAAGAAGGATGTACTCCATCTGTAAAACTGCTGATTTCTGCAAAGAGAGACTTCCTCCCAGATCGTTTTTTATGTTTAGAGGACATTAAAAGAACCCTTCTTTACCACATACTTTCCCAGAGACTTTTTCCCTTCCTTGCTTTACACATCCCGAACAAGATGATATAAAGTGACCTGCTTTCAAAACTAACCCAACTCTAGAATTCATTCAGAGATGACTAATGCAAATATAAGGCTCTGCCTACAATTGTGCAACCATTTTCAATAATATATACATATACATACAGACCTTCTTTAACACTTCCCTAATCAAGAAAAACTTCTCACAGAATGATAGGTAAAACAATAATGAAATCCAAAGTTTGGGGGGATCCTACTTGAAATGCAGGACCCAATTTTAACCTCACTGGGTTCAAAAAACCCATAAAAATAAAGGCTACATTTTGCAATGAACTATTTAACTGTTAAACTGTACTGCAAATTACTTTCATTTATTGCTTCCTTTCCAAATCTTTCAACATTTCTATTTCTCAGGATTCTCCCCCATTTCGTGTGTTGTGAATTTTAGGATAGTTTTTTGTCAAATTTACTTCATACTTCTGTTTTGTTCCTTTATGTCTTTATTCTTTTGCACTAGTGCTCTACCCTTTTGTAATTCAGAACAGGCATTTCTCCTTTCATTTATAAAATACAACCTGTTCAACAAAAAAACCCTGCAATGAATCCCTACAACAGCCTAATAAAAATGTTACCTTAGTATTAATATTTTTTTGTTCCCTTGATTACAGTACCAACATAGTGCCATGGGTTTTGATGTGACAACTGGAAGCTTTTTACCTGTCTCTTCAGAAGCAAAGACCAAACAAATAAATAAAACCCACAACGCATCACTCCTCATGAAAAACAAGGGTTTACTCTGTAATTGCTACGTTACAAAAAAATCCTCAACACCTCAAATCCTCTCAAAGCGAAACATAATTTTTGAAGTGTAATGGTGAATCACTAATATTGTTCCTACAGTCAGGGTAGACACAGACAAGTAATTGAAAAACATACCAATGTATGAATGTGCAACATAAGGCTTTACCATGGTAATGACCCTACCCTGTGGTAATCTGTGTATATAAGAATAAGTAATAGTAAGTATAATAACATAAATAAGTATAATAATAAAACCTTTGTAAAGTCTGAGTGTACTGTTACTCTCCTTGCACATCTATTTGTTGGTGGAGGATGCTAACCCAATGACAGGCCTAGAGCTTTAGTGACAGTGAAGTGCCAAGCACCTCAATCCCTGTAAGGATGTGGGTCTGAAGTATGCAGCAGGTGACACTGGACACTGATAGCAGCAGGGAACCGAAAGCTATTTCAAATGGTCTGGGGGGGGGCGGGAAGTGAAAATGAGGTCTCCTGAAAGCCCATCAGGCCTAACATTTCAGAAAAAAAAAAACCCAAACAACAAGTAACAACCCAAAACCCAAACTATCCTTGTGATCGTAGTTCCCACCTAAAAAGCACTGAACAGAACTGAAAGAAGGAAAACCAGAATGCACCCATGCACTGGGACTGCAGACGATGAGCTGTTGACAGCAAACCGTGCCCTCTTATACTGCATGTATAAGGTACTATATTAGAGTTTAAGACAAACATTTTACAGTGTCTGCCATAACTTGAACTGCTTCTTCCTTTTCACTTAGGAATATCTTCACTTACTGAAACCTATCTTCATGTTGCAAGAGCTGAGCAATCCCGGGATCTACCTGAGGGAGCGTGCTTTTAGCCAGGGCAGCAGAGCTACCTGGAGATGGAGAAGCAGTGAGAGCAGCAGCCAGGCACAGCACAGGTGCCTCAAAACCCACAGATACCACAAGCAAAAGTGGGTGTTGGAAGGACAGCTTTGAACCAAGGCATATTTGGTTACCTACAAGCTATGTTTTAATAGAACAAAAAAGAATATTTTTGTTACTGGGAAACACAGGCATGCTTATAATAGACTAAATACTGAAACAAAATACATGTTTTGTCTAAACAGGAACTCCTGACTGGATACTTCTCGTGTTTAAAATTTGCCACAGAAATACAATAAAACCAAAAGCAGAGACTTCAGATTATATTCAAAAGTTCAAAAAGGCATGATACACTTCACTGTAATTTCTGAATAATATTATAGTTTCCCTTTTCTGGAAACATGGAGATTCCCCCCCCTCCCCTTTTTTTTTTTTTTTCCCCCTCTTTCTCATCTCCTTATAACCAGGTTGCCTTTAGGGCTGCTTGCATCACTGTGCTATCAGAAGTATGGCTTAAACTGGGAAACAGATGATAAATCCTTCCTCTCCCCCCCCCATTCCTTCCCTCCCTCAAGGTAACTACTACAAGAGTTGCAGCAGTTGTGCTTCAACGAATGCATGCATTTGATGTTCCAACATCAGCTGCTTTTGCAAAATTACAGACGTATTTATTTCCAACCCAGAAGCTACACTTCTGACTTCCTAAATTAAGTAAGTTTTAAAACAACTGAATTATGTGTCAAGTTACAATGAAATTGCATGCACAATAACCAATTTCAAATCCACTGATTCCTATACAACACAAAATGTAAACTATGAAATAATAAAAGCTTTCCACATCAAGATATTGATTACTATAGTTTACCGTTACTGTTCAAAGGCACAGTAGCTAATGCTCTTAGTAAGTATGTTAACTCAATTTGTTTTGGTCACTCACCACTAAAAGTTTTTCATTAACGAAGTTATGAACTACAAGCTCAGCTGTAGGAGTAATCATGCATATGATTTATGAGCAGTATAAAAATAATACATAGTTTTTAATTTCCCTCTAATGCTTCCTTGCCCTCCCCCCACAATATATAACACAATTTATAAAAAAAAATTAATCTGGCAAATGTGCTACTGTTACATTCTGCTGGCTGTTTATGTAACATATATTGTTACAGCAGAAATATGATAGAATATAATATACCATAAGTAGCTAATTGTTTTAATTCCAAGTCTGTAAAATTCTGTTAATGTCAAATATTATTTGTTTTTATTATCTAAATAAACTAGCTTAGGCTGTCACTCCTTTTTCTTCATTTTTTGTTTTGTCTTACTGCACGCATCTCTCACAAAGTGAAAAATGTCTATTTAAAGATAAGTGGAAATACTATAGTACGTAACGTTTTCATGTCAAAATAATTACATTATTATATTCTGAGTTAAATAATATAAGATAGGAAAACATTTTGATATGCACTTGACAGTTGTAATCCTGGCAAGATCAAATCAACTTCTTCCAAACTCATTTCTGCTAGATAAAAACAAAGAGCTCTCGAACCTGACCAGCTGCCCCTCTCACCCATCTAAGCCCCATCACAGAAGAAGGACAAGCCAGGACAGAAGAATGTGCTGCTGTATTATTTTTTCTTCAAGCCTGAGACATGTTTTAGCCTGTTACAGAAGACTCATTTGTTCTGAAAAGAAAAATATGGAATTACACTAGCCTGAAACATGAAATTTGGTAGTTGGATTGTTATGAAGAGATGATCCCCAAAACAACTTGGGGGGGAAAAAAAAAAAAAAAGCTACTTCTCTGTGTCTTGTGGAGCTGCTCTGTCATGGAATGAGTGTGGCTCTGCTAAGAGAGGGACTCGAAAACTGTGCAAGTTGGAGGCACAGCTTGTGAGGCAACAAGGTAGCAGTTGTGCTTGCACACACTTTTCTGAAATATGTACTCCAAACTCTATTTTCAGGACAGTAACACCCATGGTTTGAAGTGTTCCATTCCTCCCCCTTCCCCCTCCCCCAAAATAAATCAACCTGGATTGGTTGATACATTTTTCTGATGGAGAGATGACACAAATGTAATACTCCTTTATGAAGGGAAGTATTTTTTGATATAATAAATCAAATTTAAGCTGCATTTAGACACCTCTCTGTCTTGTGCTGCATTTTTATACATAAATATGATGCCATTTTTGTGTCCCCTATGGAATAAAACAAATATTTTCCATTATGCTATTCTCTACATGGACTTTTGGTCCTTAACAGAGAAAATAATTTATCTTCATCCATTTCTTAGAGAAAAGTATAACTTTATTTTCATCATGTCTTCAATATACATCCTTCGTTTGTTACGGATACAGAAAGATATTGCAATAGAAATGTCTCCTGCGCAGTTATTAAAATAATTAAAATAATTTTATTTGCAGCATTAATTTAAATCTTGGAGATCAAATAAGGTTCCTGTTTTCACATTCTGTGTTCGCAAATAATGACTGTGTGTTTCTTTTAAAGGTCAATACAATTCAGATTGATTTGGAGACAAATTCTTTTTAGGATTCATATGCTTTGAGGATGCAAGTTTAGGTAATTACATTTCACATCAAGAAGATGACATTGACATCACCTACAGACTCAGGCCAAGTTTGGGAGCTTAAAATTACTTTTGGCAAGTATACAGTAAAACAGCTGCCTTATGTAATAAGCACAGAAAAATTATGAACTGATACATGTGCCAACACAGTGGCTAAGTCTTGAGGCATTCCACTGAAATTTCAGTATTCCGGTAACACGTTTCCTTCATGCTTCTATTTCATCATTTCCCCTCTCACTCTGAGTTCACAATTTTCTTCCTTTTCATTAGCATCACATATGGTGTTCACATATATTTTTTCAACCTCCCTTTCACCTGAATTATGTTTTCTGTTACTGGAGTATTTTCCCCTTGGTGGTTGGCTTTAATACTGTGACATAATAACGGCATCCCTGCTGTCACCATCAGTGTGAGAGACAACTTTGGATTTCTGATGTCATTTTGAAACATCACTGTGTTACAGAATGAAAAAAATCACCAAATCTAACACTTTATGACACTCTTTTCATTCAGTCTACCAAAGGCTGTGCATGACTTATTTCATATATAGAAAATAGAATTTCTACCTGCTCAGTTTTAATAAAGTATCAGGACAGAAGAACTGTAAAATGTCCCAAATATTAATTTTCTCTCCTCTAACATGCAGTGAACCATTTTTGGTTTCAAACTGCATGGTTAGACAAATTTATAAGCAAATATGTGCAATAGTAAGTAATAAATCAGCACACAGACATAACATGTATCAATACAGGAAAACAAAAAGCTGTTCTACTTAATAAAAAAAAAAATCTCTGGCCTATGACAAATCAGCTGCATTCCACTCTATCTTCTGTGGAGTCAGGGTTTCACTCCACAGATATATAAACGGCCATAAGCAATACTTTTCCAAACATCTTTAGAGCTGACACCAGATATCTGAACCAGATACCCTCAAACGAACTAGAAATAATGAAGTTACAAAGGTGTTAACTGAAACTATGCAACTTCTCTAAGTTCAGTCACAGAATCTTTAAAATTTAAAGATAAAAGGAATCAATGACAAAAATTAAGAAGTTGCAAATTTGCTGGCAATACAGTCAATGCTTCCAACCTAATTTTAAGGGTAATCATAATTAAAGACATGAAAGTCCTTCCCTAACCTTCTCAAACTGTACTGGCCATGAAGACAGGGAAAAGGAGAGCTGGTATTATGTACAACACTGTACACCATCTTCAGTAGGTCACTGGTCTTTTAAATAATCTCTAGTGAACAAATAAGATTTCAGAAAGTTTTTAGTAGATAATTACACTTCCTGATTTTGTAATTAGTAGAACTACATGTAATTACATAATAATTATGACGGTAATTACGTAATTAAGATGTATAATTATGTAGTAAAAAACATTATGGAAATAAAAGCCATCAACTGTATAAGCACAATACATTTTTAAAAATAAATTCTGTATCATGTGTTTAAAGCTACCATTTTCCTCAAAATATCAAAGTGATTATGAGCCATCACTGGCAAGTTCTAAAATACATTTCTTATGAGACTTAAAAATCATACAGATAATTGTATCTTTTTAAAAATCCCTTTAAAGCCTTAGCTTTACATTAGCCTTCTGATGTCTAGGCGCATGTATACTGAATAGATTATACAGAGTTAAATTGGTTATATTTATATTTCCAATTTCTACTCAAATAATTTTTTAAAATTAGCATTGATGTGAGAATTATGGTATCTGAAAGACAGGATTTTTTTTTTTTGGAGTGTAGTGCCAGATCCATCAAACTTAAGGGTCTTCTAAAAGGAAAAACGTTAGTCTTGCACTTTCCACTAGAGAAAAGAGCTTACTGCTGTGAGAAGCAGTAGTCATTAAGAGAAGTCTTGTCACTTCTGACCTGCATTTAACAATGACAGAACTGCCTCCCATTAAAAAACAACCCCAAACTTTATTAACAGAGGTGAAACCAGACAAAGGTCTCTGTAAGAAAAATGTCAAAGAGTTGTAGATGAAAAAGAAACAGTGAAGAAAAAAAGAGCTTTAAAAATAGTTTTCTGTTTAGAGAAACTCACAAGAGAACTGATAAAGAACGCAGATGACATTACATAGATTACACCATTAGAATCCTAGAATCATCTAGGTTGGAGAATATCTTCAAGATCATCAAGTCCAACCATTAGCCCTGTTCTACATGCCCACTGCTAAACCATGTCCCTAAGCACCATATCTATATGACTTCTAAACACGGCCAGGAATGGTGATTCCACCACTTCCATGGGCAGCCTGTTCCTACTGCTTGGTAACATTTTCAGTGAAAAAAATTCTTCCTAATGTCCAACCTTATGTGCAACTTGACACTGTTTCCTCTTGTCCTATCACTTGTTACTTGGGAGCATTGCATGGGTTGTAACAAGCTGGCACCTATCTATATACCTAAGTAAGAAAAAAATCCCAAAGTGTGATTGAGAAGATATTTCTGTTTATTTTTTCCCACATACAGGGAAAAAAAAAAAAAATCTATCAGTAGCAGCATATAAATCAAATAAGATCAAATAAGCATTCCAGTTCATGAGGAGTCAGAAGTTAGTTAAGCCACAACCTCATCCCTCCTGCAACATTAATACAATGTGCAAGGAAAAAAATAATTAATTAATCAAAACCATTTTATTAGCATTATGAGCCACAGTAAATACACTCTTGCCATGCCACAGATTTCCCAAGTTGTGGACATATCATAACTGTTTTACCTAATTATTTCAATTTATTTCATTCACAAGCAGAGAAAATAACTCAACAATACTGTGCTAGATTATATGGTCTGCTCTGGCAGGGGGGTTGGACTCGAAGATCTCCAAGGTCCCTTCCAACCCCTGACACCCTGTGATACCCTGTGATAATTCCGAAGTCCAGGAGAGGTGTCACAGCCCATTAAGTTTTGTGCTTAGAGAAAGGGTTATAGATATGTACAGTGTAATGGGGTTTACTTAGAATTTGTAAACTTGTCAGAAAGACCACACAAGCAAAAATGGAATGGAGGAAAAGTTTCACTTAAGATGGTAAAAATGTCCGATTGGCAATAAAAAAAAGTATGATCATTATGGGAGGATAACTTAAGATTTAAAGAACAGCTAACTGCTTATACATTACTTCAAAAGGGTCAAAAAAACTACAGTGTTTTTGCTTTCAAAAAAAGTTAGTGAGATTTAAAACTATTCAAGAAACAGTGACTCAAATTAAAAAAAAAAAAGTTCAGAAATCTTCCTCTTCAAAACAACACATTAAGGAAAAATGAATGAGTGCTTTTGAAGATATACTCAAAGATTAAATTCTTGAAAATTATTATTTTACAATCTCTTCAAAACAACATGATTGGAAGACAAAGTACTTGACAGCAAATGTGCAGAGAAGCATTTGTTTGCTTGGATGTAAAGATCGCTATAGTGAACTGAAGTCTTAGTGATGGTGTCTGGAAATGGGACGCAAACAGAAATGCTTTGTTTATCGAACTAAACTCTCTGAAAAGGTATGCCATCAGCTGTTGCCATCTTAAAAATAAATGCATATACACATATGCACGTAGGTTGTTTATATGATTTCTCCTTATCTTCCTATGGAAAGTGCACGTAGATCACTATATTCCATTTCTTATTTATTGCAACAAGTACTTTTTTGCAGTTTTCCTGCCTGTATATTGACAAAGATGTGGCAAATTGTTCTGATGCCAGCAGCCACCATTTTCTTAGAGTAGTTTCACATACAATACAATCCTTCCAGCTCCATCTCACCTGCTCTCCTCTCTTTATCTGACTGAACCTCCACATTCTCTCTCAGAGCAGGAGACGCCTCCTCGCTCAGGCACATCCTTTTAATCCAAGCTGCAGTCAGTCTGTCTCCCTTGGTCTCACTACCACCACCAGCCAATAGGAGGACATACAATAAATCACACTGACAAGCAGTTCTGCCAAGACTGCCACCATAAAATGCCTTCTTTCCAAGAGTTATATAAAAAAAAATGAATAATAATTTCAATCTGCTACTTTGCAACCCAAGTTATGAACATACTGCGGAAAAATACCCAACAATTAATTGACAGGATTCACAAAAATACAGAGAGCTGAATTTTATCATTTTATGTCTAGGTCACACAGCTTAGAAGAATTTCACTTTTCCCAACACAATTTTGAAGTTTATTCATCCATAAAGTAAGCTGGGCACTTTTGGTGTTTGCACGGAAGGGTGGAGTGAGGCACACACAAAGCTGTGATAAAAGTGTGAAAATATCCTCCGCATATGCATTTGATCGCAATCGCAGTTATGAACAATTACATTCTATTTCCAGAAAGTGGCATATACTTTGAAGTTATAGATATTTCCTAAAGAACAGGAACACCTAACCACTTTTACCATAGTTATCTTTCCCCCATCCTCACTTTCTTCTGCTTACCCATTAAATGGATATGCCCAGATGTTTTGGAATCCAGTAACCATGGGCTCAATGGTTGAAAATATTTTGTGAAAGAATATGCAATATGCAACCTGTGCAATTTCTGCCCCTGAAACACTTAAATGCCTCGCAAACAATATCTGTTACCTTCCCTCTCTCAGAACAGTGGAGAGATGGTGGCGTTCAGTCCCATTCTACAGTATGGAACAGGAAAAATCCTATGACCAGGATCCTAGTTCTCTAAAAAAAAATTGCAGCATCATAAACAACCTCAGTGATATTAATGCTTTTGGAATAATGCTACAGTCATTGTGAATAAGGAGACTGTAGCACCTGTATCTTCTACAAAGACTTCTACCTGATGCCAAGAGGAGGAATTGAACTAGAGACATCCGTGTGAGGCAGAGTAATTGTACCGACTTTACGTGGGCTTCATTCCTCTTCCTTTTTAAAGGTTTTCATTTTACTGTAGAAGTAAAATGAAAACAGTAATATCTTTGAATATTTAACAATACCAATATTTGAATGGAATAATGATATAAAGCTCACTGCACTTTATTTTGATCTCCTGATGACAAAGCCACAAAAATACATTGGTTTCCATTTCTGCAGTTAAAGCATGCAGAGTGAGCATACTACTATATTTAAACATCATGTGTTTAATATCACTGATAGTTTACCTATCTTTTTTTTCATCCAAATGAATAGATGATGCTATTATTTTTCTACTCTTGCTGCTTCTTATGCCTTTGACTGTTCACCTAAGTATCAATGCCTGAAGAAACCCACAATCCAGCTTTGAAAAACTAAGTGTAAGAAAGTGCCGAAAACATTTTGAGTATGTTACTAGCCACAATAGAATACTTTTTCCTTTCCTGATTAAAAAAGTAATTCAAAACAAAAAACCCCTACGGTATTACTGGTATCTGTAAATTAGGGGGTTTGGCATAGTGATATTGAAAATTAAATTAGCTTTTGACCCAATACTAACTGTACAACATTTCCTAATTCAGAAAAATAGCAAAGAATTTCAGAATTTCATTTTATGTAGTGTTGAAAACTAAGAATCTTGCACTGTATCACAATGCTAACATTAAACTGTATGGTCATGACAGACCTTAAATCTCCAGATGAAGGGCAACCTTTGTTTGGAGGATAAATTCTACTATTAATAATAGGACTAAAGACACATAACTATATAATCCAGACATCCCTCAATGGTGTAACTGACAGCTAACTTCACAAGTCACAGAATTAGTAAAGTGTCATGTAGACCAACTATTTTTGGTTCTTACAGGGAAAAAGATGAACCAACAATAGTATACAATGATTACAGTAGATCACAAATGAAACATGAGTGAACAATGTTGTTGCAACAGTGACCAGTTGTATCAAGTGCACCATCAGAGGTTTTTAAAATTTAGCCCATCTTTAGAAAGTAGGCTTTAGTATTGATCTTCTAGCAGGAAAGGGAGCAGCCTAAACGTATTTTTGAACTCCCACTGATTTCACACAATTATTATTTTAGATTCCATTTCAAGAAATAGTATGGACCTTCAATATAAATATCTGAAAAAACAAAAGCTGCTCTGTAATGCAGGTTCTGCATTTTGAAGAGGCAAGTACAGAAAGCATAAGTGAACTAGCAGCAAAATCTCAAGGTACTGAATGACAGAAGACATGAATTCTTTCAAACTACCGTGGTAAACACATTTATATATTGGATCTCCAACCACTGAAAAATCTTTCTTTCTACAGAAGAGTATTCCAAGATGAGTAACAGCCTAAAGCTGCTATAAAGAATAAACAATCAACAAGCAACTGGTCTGTAAAGACTCATGAAAAATGGCAATGCAAGGTAGAATCACCCAAAGTCCATGCAATTTAGGCTGTGAAAAACAACGTCCTAAAACAAAGCAAAAAAGTCCCCAAACCAAAATCAAACCGACAGTAAACAAGTGGTCTAGTCAGATAAAAGTAAAAGGAGACTGAAAACACCGAAGTTGTACAGAACCTGAATTAAAACCTTGCCACCATTTTTGATAAAAGAAATTATGCTGATCACATGTCAAGGAGAAAACAGCTTGTGAATGATAACATGGAAACAATTTTTTTTGTCTTGCAAGGGCAAATGAACATGAGCTTCATGTTACAAAGGTTAGTTCACTAAATTTCTACAGAGCTACAACAAAATTGGAATATGAAAATTATTTCAATCCTATAGAGTTTTAAATTAAGTATATCCAATCAGTAACATGTATTATTAAAAAACCAGAACACTGGTATCTGTACAACAAAAAGGTAACCCAAGTAGCCATAGGCAACTATCCTCAAGTTCTGCATTTATTTTAGAAAGATGACTTCCTCCAAAAAGTTATCTGAAAAATGGGACAAAACTACATAGGCTTGCCAGACTCACCTAGTTGTCTCTTTGAAGAGAGCCAACTTTTAAAGGAAAATTAGCAGATCTAATTTATCTGTCTGTAATTGCTGCTGCCTCACCAAGACTGAAACCACTGTCTGGCTGAAGAAGATTATACAGTAACTCTAAAATAGAAAAAGATTAAAATACACCATGCTGAAAGGTAAACTGTCCAAGAGACTAGAAGGTCCTAGCAGCATTCTTAAAATTCCTTAAGAATTACTCTGGAATTCTATTGAACTTTCTCCAGGTAGCACTGAAGCTTGAAGAAACATTTTCTGATTGCGGCAGACGGTAAGAAATTATATGAATGCAGAAGCCACCAAAATGACAGGAAGAAAAAAAAACCTTCAAACTTCAAGATATCTATCATTACATAACTACAAATTGATGATATGACATAGCTATGGACAGGGCATAGGTGACTCCAGAAAGCATCAACAGAGGTACTTCCAGCAAACATACAGATCCAGTATACAAGACACTGGATAGATACCATCTAAAATGACATGTAATATCTAGTTTCTCATACTCAAAGATTAATTCAATCTAGAACAGACTGCACACAAAGATGCTAAGAGGAAGAAGGAACATGTAGCAGTGACCAGTTCTTCCTAAAAAAAATAGCTAAGAGTGTCTCTGCTTTAGTTTAAAACAAAGTAGAGATGTTACCACTGTTTCTGAAATCATAGTGAAGAACATCAGGGAAGGGAAATAAACAAACAAGAATGGACATAAACGAGCCACAAACAAGTTAGAATGAGACAATTATAGTGAATTTTCAGCCATCAGAGAATGAGGGTCTGAAACACAAATTGAAGAGCAGTGAAAGGGGAAGAACCACTCACAGGTTTCAAAATGAAGTGTCATAAAGTTGAAGTCCTTAAAAGATGTGGTGGTCTGCGGTAGCAGGGGATTGGATGTTATCACCCATGGAGTCTTGCACACAAAGTAATTCAATTTCAGCTGGCAGTTGCATCCACCATATACCATTCCTTCAGTACAACTACCAAGTTGTTTTAGACTGAGCTGGCTATACAGCGTGACCTTTGGATGTACAGTCATTCTGAAGTGCAAGCATTAGAGTCAGTCCACTGTCTCAGAGGGATTAGGAAAGAAAATGAGAACCTCTAAGAGCAGAAATATAAATACAACAGGGCAACACCAGACTGCTTGTTTGAGTATTTTTTAGCTAAGAGGCTACACTATTTTGATTTCCACATAAGGTTTATCAAAATAACATTTAGAAAGACTGAGTTTTATTAACCTTCTTTCCATCACTCAGCAACCTAGCTGGTGATGCAGGGCTGAGGTGAGGAAGACTGTTCCAGCAGAGCAGCTATGAGAATAGAGAAACACTTTCTCTTCATAGGAATGACCAGAACTGCACAGCGCAAGTGCCCTCTGTGGACAACACACTTCAGTGGTGGGACACAAACACAGCTTTACTCAGAATTCCAAGTCAGCCAAGCATCAGCCCACCTTCAGAAATATTCTTCTGTCATTTTGAAAATCACGTAGCTGTGCAAAACCCATGGATCCATTACAACTCCGGAAAAGTTTTAGTTCAGAAATGTTATGGCAATTGGAAGAAGAGAAGATAAAAAAATAAAATCTTCCTCATGTTAGCTTAATCCGTATATTTAAGAGAGCTTTGTAGACAATTAGCATTACTGCTTTTCTCGTGTCATCTTTTTCTGTATCTCTTCAGTATTAATAGCTGTATCTCTTCAATATTAATAGCTGAGCATAAGTTTTAATTGGCTTTTCTTTTAGATATTGTATACACATTTTAATTATTCTATTTACTGAAACTGACACGTCCTTCAAACTTTAAGCAAAGAGATTTCTCGGACAGCGTTAACAAGCAAGAGAAATGCTTTTACCAAAGCACAGTCACTTCAAGAGAAGTAAGGAGGCTTATAATAGATTCTCGAAGAGGTTAACTCCAACACAACATATTCTTCTTTACAGGGGATTCCTAAATTCATATTTTCTTCTATTTTCTGTTTTAGGTTACAGCCTCATAGTTCTGATTTGAAGAGCACAGATGTATAGGCCTAGTTTCTAGCATGCAAGCTGCTATTAAACTAGTTAATTAATTAAGAATATAAACTTACCTTTATCTTCTTCAGAAATCACTTTATCCATCGCATACTCCACATCAAAAATGTATCGATAAAAGCAGAGCTGAGTGTACAGGGCCTTATCAGAATACTGTAATGAAAGAAGATAGCAAATAAATAAAACCAACTTAAAAGTGCATCTCTCACACCCATTTCTAAGTCCACTATTAAAAGGTGATTCTGGTCTCTTCTAACAGTTTATATGTTCTCTTCACATCAGATTTTGGAACTATTATTATTACACTGCAAAATCTCTACACTTTTTTCTTACAGTTTATACCAAGCATTTATATAAATCATACAAAATGTATGCATTCTTACAAAAACATAAATCTCATTTATCTAGTCTTATAGATGTGTGTATCATGATGGTGCTTTAGCAACAAAATGAAAGTCATAAGAATCATGGGACAAAGGAATAATTTTAGTGCTTTCGTATATTGTACAACATAATGATCTCAAAGAAGAAATATTTTTAATGAATATAGGTGTTTGGCTGTATTCTCT
The DNA here is from genome assembly GCA_033439905.1 of Ceryle rudis. Lineage (NCBI taxonomy): Eukaryota > Metazoa > Chordata > Aves > Coraciiformes > Cerylidae > Ceryle > Ceryle rudis. Next base: position 62,098 of record JAAGNO010017239.1, read on the forward strand.
CTCTTCCCACCCATACTCACATACACACACAGCTGTGGTTACATAAATCATGAACATGTCATTCAAATACGAACAGGTGCATATATACCTTTACAACTGTGTCATCACCTTCCTCTACACATCTGTGAAGGCTACTGCATGCTACTAATCACACATTTCATTCAAAAATCTGCAGGTGTGTACAGGTGGAATATGACATTCAATTAAATGCTCTGAATGTCAGAGCATTTAATGCCTCTGTGCTGTTCCTCTAGTCCCAAAGTATGTGCCGGTACGCATTCGTGTCGCTGTCACCATTCTGTACACTAGAAGTCTGCTCAAATAGACACGAGATCATCTTGCCCACGTTACAACTAAACCCTTTCAAGCTAATCTTCCTGAATTCTTAGTCAATAAAACCACATTCCAGTCCCTGCTGTTTAAGATACTGGAGTTTAAATATTGGCCAACAATGGCTTGGAGTGTTGTGTATTACAAAGATCCTAAGAATGAGATAATCTTAACAGAATCAAACGTGGAAGTAGTATCCATTTTAATACATTTAGAGTACACATGTAGATATGTACAAACTCTTGAAGATTTTCTTGATGAGCTGTAAAACCAACAAAGAATGTGGTTACACCAAAATAAAACTGCAACTCAGCATACCACAAGGAACGATCCTGAAAATGCAGTGGAAGAGCAGTCTGGTAAACTATTTCTGCTTATTGTAATTCTGCTTTAACTTAGCTTTTCACTCTTCTACCCAATCAAGTCAAGTTTTTGTACTCAATTCAGCTAATATTACGCTTCTACTGACATGTTAGAAAGTATCTATAACTATTAAGCAATTCATGTTGAGACATTTGACAACTATTACTACTGTTTAGTTATTTTTTACATATTTTAACTTAATACTTTTTTCCACTTCATGTGAACCTATTTTAAAAAAAGACACACAGAAGCTTATTTTATTCCTTATTAGCTATTCTACGATATGCATCATCATTATACTATTATACACCAGTTATTTTTAGTAAATCCTGATTACTGCTTCCTGAAGAAGAAAAAAGGAGGACGACAGCGATTAAGTTATTTGTTTAGTTTTTTAGATTCAGCTGTAATTGCTGGTACACATCTCCCTGACTGCACACATGAAGCAGGTTGAATAGAACACTGAAATTACCTCCTTCATAATAGTTTGTTTTGATAATGTATTGTGTGTCGAGATGATGAGAAACAGTTGCTGTCAATTTGATTAGCCATTATATTTTTATGTTAATTGCCATTATTGGGTCCATTCTGTTTAGTGTCACCATAGAAGCCATACAATGTTAGCATAAATAACAAATTGGAGTAAATTAGGAAGATATATTTTTGCCAATTCATTTTAATTGCCCCTCAGTCCTTCCGTCGGTTAACGCAGCTGTTGACCCATAATAAGCGCTAGGTCAATATAGCTGCTTGTCAATTCAGAAATGCAAAGTGCTGTGTTGCTGGTAATGGATATACAACAACCTTTGCCAGCCAACTGAAGCAAACGAATGACAACCCACATGAAAGAATAAAGCATCAGCTATAGAGTTTAGTGACCTGATATTAGTAGGCAGGCTAATTGAAAGTCACTGTTTAAATGGATAAAGAAAATACAAAAATCAGTATGTAAAAATGTATACATGCACACATACACAGATATATATATAAACACCTTTTTTTTTTCCTTCCCTGATAATTTGCTAGTATCTTCTTCCCTTTAGCTTCGTGCCACATCTTACAATTTGCAATTGGTAGAAAATAAAACATTAAAGATTTTCATATAATTAAGTATGAATATTATGGCATACTTATGAATCCAAGGAAGAGGTATCCTAAATTTATATGGACTCAAGGAATTACTTGTATCATCACTTTTTCTATTTCCTTAATTTCTGATAACCTGTAGGTTTAAAAAAAGGGAAAAAAGCTCAATCCCTAAAACTTCAAACCCAACTAATTTACTTTTAAGGGTGAATAATTAATGTAAAAAACCCCTGCAACCCCTTACATTATGGTAAGAATTAGGGCTAAATTTGTATCATCATTTATGCATTCTTTCTTCCCATGAAAAATTCAATGATGATTACATGAAAATAAAACTCTGTTTTGAAGTTCTTTTTTGTTCCATGATTTTCGATTTCTTGATTTCATTAAGAACTGACTTCAGCAGGTAAGTCTGCTTCTTTGACAGCTTCCATTCATGGAAAGAAAACTTTGTTCTTTCCATGCAACCAAACTTTTTTTTTTTTTAATTGCATTTGAAACAGCAATAAACAGATGAAGGAACCAAAGGTATATACTTTCCATTCCATGCAGTTACTTCACTCCTTTGACAGAAAAATTAAGCTTCTAGTATAAAAATAACAGATGTAATAATAAAAATCTATTGTATCGTTTGGCCAACAAAACATTAATTTAAGGAAATCTAGGTTTAATATGGTGGCAGAACTGCTTCCTGTAGCAGCAGGAGGCCAACTGCAAATCTCTAACCTGTCTTCCCAGGAAGAATTTAAGATTACACCTATTACGTAATAAGAAATTGATGGTGTGTTCTTAGCAGAACTGGTGAATTACCAACACTGGAAAACAAACTTTTCTATGACTAAGCACAAAACTGGAGTACAAAATGCTCAGTCATGAAAAGAAAGCAATCTTGCACACGCTATGGAACACTCACTAGGGCATACATTAGGAAAGGAGACCTCACAGATGTAATGCATTTGTATTTCTGGAGTTTCTGAAGGTCAGCTGTGCTTCCACACATACCAAAGTCTACCCTGCTGGACTGCAATGACTGTGTTAGCATTAGTTGTCCCTACAGCTGCTGATGTTTCAACAAGACACTGGACTTCTGTCTCACAAATGCATAAAAACTCATCTCTGGAGCACGGCCACCTTCTGCACTCATTCCACCTGTCTCTGGCCCAGAAAACCGCAATGCATTTTTCCCACAACGAAGAGAAATTTCACGTGGAGAATGGTCTCAACTCCCTCACTCCATAACAGTGTAGTCAGTGGTTTGCAACCGTTCTGACAAGATCAGAGAATTAAACTTGTTTTTCTTAATCTTACACAGAGAGGGTTGGAAAATTGCCAGTGTCCGCCTTTCTTCCCCTTTTCTTAGAGATTCCAAGCTCAACTCTGAAGGTAAGGGGACCTGGAAAGATTTAACCTCTGGTGAGCATCCTGCTACCCTAAACACATCGTTTGATGAACGTAAGATGCACTATCCCTCACCAGCATTTCTTTTATGGAAGAAAGGTTGGTGGTAGCTGTATGTACGTCTTGAAATCCAAAGGCCTCTCCCTCATTGCTGGTTGTTTTAGATTACATCCCAAGGCACTTCAGTCAATATGCCTTATTCTCCTCCATCCTAATAACAGGGTGCTCAAGTGGCTAAAATACCAACCTTTAAAATCCATTCAGTACCTAAGTGCAGGATGGTGACCTAGAGATTTCAGGTAAGAAAGGTGTGAGGAAAGAAGAAAGGGAAAAATAATCACATGGAAAAGTTGATGGAATTTCACAACAACAAGGTAGCAGAAGACTGAACTAATGAGTCTAGATATGATGTTTTACTTACCTAGATACACTGTTATTCCAATAAACACCTTCTAAGCAGCATGTAAAATTTCTGTACCTCGAAAGTGTACATTTGAACAGGCCAGAAAAGTAAATGCCCCTACTTAGATTAATTTTCTTTGAACCGTTGTGAATTCCTATGCTAACCAAAGTAAGATATGGTGGTTAATCCTTTTTCAATGCTTTTTAGATTACTTGTATTCTTCTACAGTAGGTTGAAGCCTTATTTACTCTGGCATCTCTGAAATTCCTTTACTTCTCTATAGTCCCACCACACTCATGAGCTTTCAAATGTTTTCTGCATTCTCATTTTTTTCTTCCCTTTTACTTTCTTCTTCACCTGACTCTCCCATTTCTTCAAGCCCTCTCTGTTGTGTTGTTATTTTGCATTCTTTGCCACTTACTGTTCTCTGTTGTGTCACCTATGGTTTTATGGATGATGAAGGCAACAAGAAATTAAAAAAAGAACAAGAAAAATGTTAAAGTTTGCTAACTGTATTAGACCGCTTTTCAAAGGAGGTAATTTCCACAGGCTACAGAAGTTATTTGTATTACTTCAATTAATTATAATACAAAACAGTGGCACCACTTCATTAATCAGCTGCTTGAGAGAGTTACTTTCGTGAAAAGCCTTTTTGGTAATTTGATTAGAAAGAACAGTGGCTCTTACTACTGTGATATGATTCAGTATGTCCATCAAATAAATCCTTTAGAAGTAGTTCTTATTGCTTTAAAAACAGGAAAGAAAAGGAAATAGAAAAGAAGTCTCTTGGCAGAAAAATGTGTCTTGGGAGACTCTTTCAAGGCTTAGATGTAACAGAGCAAAGCGAACAGGAAATACTTCAGTGCTTTGAGAGGCATTTCCTCCCCTCCCCCCCCTTAGAAAGATGCAGTAATTAAAACCTAATTATTATCTTCATTTTAAACAAAACCTAAAGTGAATACCAATTAATAACAACATACTAATGAGCATCTGCTGTGATGAAATTGAATATGAATGTGCTGCAAATTTCGGGTAATTTATTTTTTCGGGGAAGTGTCACTGGTCTCCATCTACTGCTGGAAGATTGTATAGACTGTACACATTTTCCATCGCGTCTCTCATGTGCAGCAATTTCTGTTTTAAAAAAGATGGCATAGCTCAGCTTTGTGGATGTTTATACATCCAAACTCTATCCACGTTACAATAACTTCAAGGCAATAAACTGGAGTGTAAGACCGTGTTCTACACACCTCACCTATTCTTTTGTAAAACCAGGGGAGTTGCATCGCACCAGATTCACAGAGCCCTTGTTCACCACCAGATTATGACGGCAGACACTCGTGCATGAAAAGAGCTCACCAAGTGTGAACTAATGTTACACTAAATACTTGTGTGAGTACCCTCGCCTCACGCTAATGCTGTTGTATACTGAAGTCTGGTCTCGTGCATCACAAAACCTAGTTAAAACACAGTGGTAGTCTGTGTTGAACACGCTGAAATAAACTGTCCAGCTAAAATAGCTACTTCACATAAAACAAAAACCGCGAAATAAAAGCACATCTAAATTGCAGCTTTTACACTTTAGCATGCAATCAGTTTTTGAAAACTTATACAACAGAATATACCTATAAAATTTATACCAAGAATTCCATAGAAACATGAGATGATTGGTCCCCATCTTTCCTGACAGCATCACTACAAACTAAATGGGGAGGTGTGGGGGTGTGTGTGGTTTCCTTCTTAACTCTCCAAACTGTCCATCCCCTCAATATTGTTTTTATTTTTTTTAGTGATTATGAATCAGAGAGTCCATTAAAGAAGCAAAAGGAAACTGAAACAGATGTGGCAGGATTTGGATATGATGAAATTTTCCCTAGTACTCATGTTAACATGGACTGTATGATGAAAGGAAAGGTTCTTCCATATATATATGCAGTCAATGGATAAAAATACAGCAGCACAGCAGAAGACAAGATATTCTTGTACATTATGAGATTTTTTTTCCACCAAGATATGACAAGAACTTCTGCTTGTTTATGTCCTGTTTAGCAATTAGTGAGAACATTACAGAGTATCTAATTATAAAAACCAATTCTGGACAGCAAAAGAACAGAACAGTGTGTGAGGAACTGGGTGAAGAATAGATGATGACACCTGCTGATAAGGGACACCAGATTGAATGAGAGGGTTAACAGAATACCTCCAGGGTGGATCGTGACAATACCATTACTAAACATTTTCTTTAAGAAACTCTGGAGGAAAAAAATAGCTGGCTATTAACAAGATTTAGGAAGCACGAACATAGTAAAATAGAAAAAGAAGGAAATTTAATAGCAAATATTTCTGGCCTTCAGAAAGAAGCTGAATGAATTAACTAGAACTGGAGAGAGTCCCAAGCTGGAACTGTTCTGCTTTGAGAATTCGTAAGATGACACCTCAAGGCATACAGCACAGACACAAGATGAACAGCAAGTGCCAGCACACCAGGCAGTACTTACCTATAGAGCTCTGGAGGAATGGAAGGGTGAAGCAGTTGGACCACTAATGGTGGATCACCTCTACTTAAAACTGGCAGTGTAAGCAGAGAAATTAAATAAACCCTGTTCCTCTTTCTTGAGGATGTGTTGGTTTTTAAACAAAAACTCTGTGTCATCTGTGCTTAACAAACAATTTCTCATTTTAATGATATGCACGCAACACTCTCCCCTACTGCTGATCTTCTGTGTGCTCTACTGCTCATCTGAGCATGTGGCAAACCAAATTCAACTCACTAATACAGCAAAAATTACTTGCCTCTTCTCTAATCTGGCAGAACACTATCTCCCAAAACCTAACTGCCTCCCTGTGTAATCAACAGCTGGCACAAGGTGAAACAGCAAACTGCACCATAGCTCATGTGAATAAGCCAAACTAGCTATTGCCGGCAAGGGAATATGTTATGTTCCTCTGCATTTAAGTTTTGAATTCACATTCCACCCAGTACTCAAGCTTATCTGAGCAGCACATAAGACCTGGTAGTGAGAACACAAGTCTTAACTAAGGATCACTCTTTTTGGGGGGGTGTGGGGCGGTCCCTTGCCTCACATGTCATTGAGAAGTATTCTATACTTGAAAATTTTCATCATCAAGATGTATATGAGTAACTTTTTATATTATTAATGCTTAACACAGTTACACAAGAGACAAGTACATAGAAGTTGTGACTGAGCCTTGAATAAGACCTGACACTATCTGCTCTGAATTATCTAAGAACACTGTAACACCAATCAGTGGCTAACTACAGAAATTAGCTCTAAAGATGTTTTTTATATATATATGTGTCTGGTTTTCATAAAGAAAGTTTAATAAATTAATAAGCAGGTTCACACAAGGTGGGTAACTCCCATATTAGGAAATGTCATCAAGTTGGTCCCTTTGGTTAGCTCTTCCCTGCTAAACAAAACAGGGCTGATGAGTAAGTTCAAGTGCTGAACTGTTACTGTCCATATTACTAAAATTTTAATGTTTGCTGACTGAGTTTTGGGCCATGACAGCAGACTACCTAAGACAGCGATGGGTTATGACTCAGGAGGTAATATGCCTGGATTGTTTGTACTGGCAATATGGATCTGATGGCACTTCAGCAGTCCCAAACTCTGCCCCAAGACTTTGAACCCACAAGCATCCCTACATAATGAGCATGCAGCAAACAACCATCTTCAAGCTGAAACACAGTCTTCATGTGACTTTGAAGCCTTTAAAACTACAAAATGTACACAATGGCCAATCACCGGCTTATGCATACAAACACCTGTAATATTAGGTTTCTGGTCAGAGGATACTCGACACTGGTAAGAAGAAAAAGGTACAAAGCTTGGTGTTATCCAAATAATTCAGGACTTTGCAGTCTAAATCAGATGAATGAAATATATTTTTAAGAATTAATTTCATCTGCAATGTGCCTTATCAATCTGAAGAGGATCTAGAGTATTCATGTTCTTCCTCTGAAAGCAGTATCATTGTATAACTGAGGAATTTGCAGCCTGACCAGTCTGGACCATGAAGATCCATCCTACACCGATGTATGTTAGGATGGAGATTGTACAAAAATCCTTAAAACTATCATCTATAGCAGAAAGGTTAAGATTTGAGGTTTTTCACATTAAACCAAACAAACGAGCTTTACTGGACAGCTGATGAAAGACAGACATCACCCTGGAACTGGACTCACCCAGAAGCACATACAAACAAAACTACAAAATTTTATCTGCGCAAGGGAATTGAACATGACTCGGGAGAAGCACTATCATGGTCCCAAAATCAACTCTCTGCATTTTAAGAGCCTCCAATCATGAATATTTGTACACTTCCAATAAATTGCTGCTTAAAATAATCAGCGTGTAGATATGCTCCTAAAACATATCCTCTACTTGTGTACAAGACAAACCTAAAAAAATTAAAATAAAATTTAAAAAATCTGTATTTACATTTTTAAGAAAAAACTAAGCAGTTTCAAAATAAGTCACTCATTTCTGGATTTCTGGAATTACCTGACTCTTGACAATCTGAGGCAAGAAGTGGGTAACAGAAAAGGCTTGCTAAAACATTAAAATTGAAAATCACCTCTTTAAAGCAAAACTGTCATTCTGCTCTGGAAATAAAATACCATGGCAAACTATTCCCCATCTATCTAAGTGTTACACAACAACCTAGTATAGCTCCAGAACTCATTCTAGAGAACTAATGGGTCTACTCACTGAATAAAGAGCACTCGTAGCAGTTAACTACAGATCTTCCACTTATTTCAAAACAGAAAAAATAAGCACATACATAGCAACTCCCATCACTGAATAGAACACTTTTGACTTTTAAGCATTTCATGTATTTCCAGGAAAAAAAAAAAAAAAATCATGATGTTCTAACACACAAGAATTGAACTGTACATAACCAGGAAACTTACCTCATAAAAACGTGTGTTACCTCCACCCTTACTAATGGGTAACTGCTTCTCAGGGAGAATGCAAGTCTTATGCTATTTCTCAGAACCCACAGAAAGCAAATAAAGTAGGGCCCAACCAAGAAGATTATATGAAATCCGATTGCTAGCAGTAAATACTGTCTGCAGGGAAAGAATCTGCATAAGGTAGCCACAGACCAGAACCACAAATCGACCCTCTATCAGCTACAGTCCTATTTCATGGCAAAGAGAGAGGCTGTTACTAGAGGCCTCAGGCTAGACCTCCTTGAGGCCTCTGCAGACTAGGTATAAAGCTACTTTTTTTTTTACCATTTAATGCAATCTGCTGATATGTTCAAGAATGGTCGTGTATTGGCAATGATAAGCAAATAGTTATTCCTCATTATCTTATCTGAGGCACATTTTGAATCTTCTGCCTGCTTGTCAAAAGAGAGGATGCCACTTGTGATGTTCAGATGCAGAATGCTATGGATAACAGTGGAAAAAGCTGATAGAACAAGTCCTGGTCTCACAGGCTAGACTGTAGTAGAGATAACAAGTTTCAGTTTGAAAGTAAGATATTTGTTTACACAAATGATTTTAATCTAGCTCTGTATTTGCAACCTTGACTTCTATTTACTTTTAAAGAAATAAAATCTTTCCTCACTGACTGATACACTTCATGCAAACATTTGGCGCTTATCAGCTATCCAGAAGCATACACTATAAAACTGCAATCTGCGTAAGCAGTTTTTCTTATACATATTTATTTAAATTACATTTTTATTAAGAAATGGGTAACACTGCATTTCTTTTTTGCAAAATAATTTACTAATATTCGTGAAAGCCTTTTTTTAACTGAATCTTGATTATCATTCAACAAGCACAAGTACAGCATTTTATTAGTAAATAAACAACACTATAAATAGGGTAGATACACAAGCAAATAAGCTTATCTAAATATGTTTTAGATGTAAAAACATGCATGTGAAAACAAACCAGAAAGAAAGTATCATCTGCAGAGAGGGAACTAAATACCCTTCTTTGGACAACCATATTCCCATTTCTCAAGATTTCAGGACTCATTCCTTCAATTCTAGGTTTTAGCAGAAAAGTTTGAAAAATCTATGTATCTGCCTTCAACTCCTAGTTTCTCATTTTTTAATGAACTATTCTTTGAGCTCAAGTACTAAAATAATCTGAAGCAAGGAATATATCTGCTGCAGAGGACACTATTTTGCCTAAGGCTAATACAGCATTTCAAGAAATTCTAAAAGACTTGGAGTCAATGTTCCCTCTTGTGGATCTTCATTTTTCTTAAAAGTTAAGATAATAAGGAAATTAGGCTGATATACTAAAAGGCTGCAGCTACCCGTCAAGCACTCAGAAACATTTTACTGTTAGAAGATCAGAATTGTTAAGAGACTGACTGAAGTCCCCACCTCTATAGCACCAGCAATATAAACAAGCAACTCCTGAAACTTCTCAGACTCTGCAAGGTTACTGCTTCAGCTGGAAAAGAAAACTGACTTTCAGCACAGTTTAACTCATTTAACTTATCATGGAGCCAGGATGTAAGCAGGTGACTCCTCTGTTAAATCTGATTTTTCCTCCTGTTTTTGTTAGATGATCTGTCACCAACAGGTTATAGCAGCATCTATTTATCTGTAGCAGTGTATTTTATCAGCTTTATCAATGTGTCTTGATCTTATGTCTGTGAAGAAGCTCCCTCAGAATTTAATAGAATTGTTCTCTACTAAATGCTACAGAAAAGTCATGTTATGCAGATGACAAAGCAAAGGACATCTTTTCTGTGGGTGGCACTGAAAGGTTAAGATAGTTGTGTAAAAAGGCACATCTCAATGATTTATAGGGCAACTTTTATCTACTATCCTAGGGTTGAAATCAATGGCAGCACTTTAGGTACCAGACACAACTCCAACAGCTTATTATGCTGCCATCTGCTCATTCCGCAAATAGTCAATGTTATGCAGGATTTATCCCCATATGCTTTCCTCTCTGGGCAAAACAACCTCCTTCTCTGTAACTCAAAATGGATTCTTCAGCACTGAAAGTGGCATCAGTGCATACACTACCTTGGATGCATTTCATTTTTTAATGCCATCTTCTCTACATACATATAATCATAGAATTGTTTTGGTTGGAAGACACCTTTAAGATCATCAAGTCCAACCAGTTAAACCTGCTCTTCCAGGTCACCACTAAACCACTTCATGAAGCACCACATCTACACATCTTTTAAATACCTCCATGGATGGTGACTCCCTGGGTAGCCTGTTCCAGTGTTATACAACTCTTTCTGCGAAGAAAGCTCTCCTAATACTTAAACTTCCCCTGGCACAACTTGAGGCCATTTCCTCTTGGCATTGTCTACCAGTGTTTGCGGTGACACAGGCTTCACCAGATGATGCACTAAATCTGACTGCTATTGATGTCAATTTTATAAACTGGTTAAAAAACCTAGAGATTCTGTCTTACATCTTTCAATCGTCAAGTCAAAACAGGAAGACAGACACCAAACTCAAGCTTATCTACAAATAAAAGGAATTAGTCTAAGAACAAGCAAAGATTAAAAATGTTTAGGTTTTGCTTGTCAGCCATTCTGATGAGCGAGTCAATAGTGACTGCATAGATTCTAGGAGAAAAAGTGTAGGTCACATCACCCTCACCACCCACCAGTGAATTTTCATTTAAGAGGTGCTGAATAAAGTTCAGGAAAAAAGTATACCACAGTCTGGAGGGTTGTTCTGAAGATTCTCAAAAGCTTCAAAAATTGTTTGAACAAGTTATGTCTGAGCTACTGAAGCAACGAAGTAGCACATGAAAAAGTAAATACACCAATTAAAAAATGATCCTCTGATAACATGTGTGAGTGATCTAAATCACCTATTCATTTTCACGGGGCACCCCAAAAAACGCAACTAAACTGTAATGAATTTAATAGTTGACAGAGACAGCTCTGTAGCTTATTAATAACTGTAAAGTATATAGTCCTTTTATTGTCATGGTGTGTTGTTTCTTGTATGGATATGAGGGACTGTTATCTTCAACATGTACTTCCCATGTAACACAGTTTAAAACAAATAAAGACAAGAAATGCTCGTCATCATAATTTACTGTAACTAGACCATCACAACATGAGCAGTGCACCTTGCTATATGTAGTTCATTCATGTTAATTATTCTGTGTGAGATAATCACAGCTCTGGAAATGATCAACTGGCGACTTGACATGGGGTGGGGAAGGAGCACAAGAGTGAAGCTAACATTTTCCCAGTTACCCTGCTTATTTGAATGGTGCCTCCTTGTTTCTCACAAGTGCAAGGTGTCCACACTGATCGTTACTGAGTTATCATCACAAAAATAAAACTATCAGGTTATTATTAAAATTCTTCCTTGCACTGTCAGTTATCCTAAAAACAGATATGTAGACGAAGACTCAAGAAATACATTTTAAACAAAACATATGAAGAATGGATACTTCCAAGCAAGGCATCCCTTATCAATGAAAACTGTTTGTCTGTTAAAAAATCCCAACCTTTTATTTTTAATACAGACTGCCTTAAATGATCACCTTCAATTGACTAAATCTTAATGTTTCTACACTGGAAGAAATTGGTGACAAACACTGATTTCTCTAGTGGGAACCCTCTCAAAGTGATTATTTATACATGTAGCTGAAAGAAATACTGGTTTAAATAAAAATAATAGGTTTCTTGCTGCTGGAGAAAAGCAAAAGGTGTTGAAGCATGGTAGTAACCTATGCAGTAACTACCTATAATTGAAAGAGCTCCAATTACAATGTAAGTAAAATGGTGACTGGAGTATTTTTCATCAGGGAGAGTATACTCTGGAAAATTACGGCTCGGATGGAGAGAAATCCTGGACATTGAGAACTCTGCTGAACCCAGGTAAAAATGCGAAAGGGTACACTCACAAAAGTGACAAAAAGCGATCTTTCCATAGTTCCATTCTCTAACAGAAAAGGATCATTTGGTATTTAGGCATTAGAAAAGGACAGAGACACATTTTCCACCTGTTTCTGCAAAAAGCTGTTTACCATTAAGTGAATCTCTAAGCCTTCTGATAACTTCAGCTCCCAATCTGTAAAGTTAAGGCGTCTGCAAACAGTCTTGGGTGTTAGTAAAAAAATTAATAAAGCAGTGAGGCACTAGATAGCCTGTCATCATCTATTGAAAAAAGAAAAAAAAAAAAAAGAATAAAGAAAAAATGTCCTAAAGATTAGCCCTTCCCTTGGCTAGAATCAAGTTTGAATTTTTTTTCCCCTGGATGTACACATCTCTTCAGGCAGAACTATCTGATTATATTAGAGGAGTTTTGAGTGTTCACATTCAACAAGTGAAGAACTCTTAAACTTAGCCTTTCAAACTCTACAACAAACTCTTAAAAAACCCACAGACAGACAAACTGCATACTGCTTCTTTGCCCTGGCACCAAAGTGATAAAGCAGGTCAGGTATTTCTTTAAAATTTAAATATATTATTTCACCAAATACAACAGGAAAGACAAAAAGTAGTTTGTGAGGTTCCAAACCAGCAAAGCAAGAGATCTTGTGATAAAAGGTCTTTCGGCCAAAAGTCTATAGGAAGCTCAGAAGCAGTGCTAAGTGATGGCAAGCCTGACAGGAAAGCATGCATTTACTTTGCCACATTTCTAAGCAAATTCTGGAGGGTAAGCTGGAAGAGGAATGTGGTATAGTTATTAATAGCATGAGTACCTCCAAGTGCAAGGGATATTTTGTCTCTAGGACAAAAGAAAAGCAGCTGGTTGTGAGAGGAAGACATGGAACACTCCCATGAAAAACATTCCTTAAGAGATATCTGCTGATCAGAGCAACATTTTGATCATTTCAGGCTTTGTATAAACTCCTTCTAAAAAGAACTTTCTCACTTTTGTCTCAGAGTAGTAGTCTAATGATTTATAACTAACAGCTTTTCAGGAGAAGGATGCTTTCCTGAGAAGTTCAATGTATCTGCTATCAAATACTGTACTCGGTGTCCCCAAAGGGACATTAAAATGTGCAATCGATGAACTTAACTTTTACTTTTCTAAACTTGAGATGCCTTAATGAGAATTACAACGATACAAGACAAACCTACTTATCACAAAAAAATAAACAAAACCCAAACTAAATGTTAAGAAACCTTACCAGAAACATGTCCCTCCTTTCTAGTGATAAGGCAGAACATATGGGTGCTGTAGTATAAAGCTACAAAAACCTTCAAGGTATGCACTCATGAACACGTTTCAAAGGTGGGAATGCATCTGGCAGATAAATTGAGAAAGAAAAGAGTATGGCCTCAGAGTGTAGAAGAGCAAGATGCTTCCTCACAAGACTTCCTTCCTTCCCTCTTCTGTATGCCAGTAATTGCAGCTACAGCACTGCCATGAAAATACAACCAGTACATGCTGGGTTGACCCTGGCTGGATGCCAAATGCCCACCAAAGCCACTCTATCACTCCTCTCCTCAATGGACAGAAGAGAGAAAAATTTAACAAAAAGTACATGGCTTGAGGTAAGGACAGGGAGATAACAGAAATTACCATCAAGGGCAAAACAAATTAATTTTTTTCCCAAGTATATTCTAATTTATTACAAATCACCTTTCCCCCACCACTCCCTCCTTCCTGGGATTAAATCCACTCCCAGTTTTCTCTATCTCACTTCTTTCAACAGCACAGGGGTCAGGGAACGGGGGTTGCTGTTAGTTCATCACATGTTGGTTCTGCAGCGGCTTCCTCTGCATGGGGTGGACTCCTCACACTCCACCCCTGCTCCAGCATGGGGTCCTCCATGGGCTGCAGGTGGATAACTGCTCCACCATTAACCTCCATGGGCTGCAAGGGGACAACCTGCCTCACCATGGTCTTCACCACAGCCTGCAGGGGAATCTGCTCTGGCCCCTGAAGTGCCTTCTACCCCTCCTTCTCTACTGACCTTGACGTCTGCAGAGTTGTTTCTCTCACATACTCCCATTCCTCATTCCAGTTGTGATTGTACTTGCACACTTTATTTTTCCCCTTCTTAAATATATTATGACAGAGGTGCTACCACTGTTGCTGACAGGCTCAGCCTTGGCCAAGCAGCAGGTCCATCTTGGAGCCAGCTGGAACTGGCTCAGTTGAACAGAAGGGAAGCTTCTAGCAGCTTCTCACAGAAGCCCTGTAGCCCCCGCACTACAAAAAGTTTGCCAGGTACACCCAATACACCACAACAACAGGAAAGAGGGGAACAGAGAATTTCTGTAATGGGATAGACATTTCAGAACTTTTCAGCTAGAACTAGTGACATCAGAATTTGAATTTCAGCCAGATGGTTCTTGATGACAATGCAATTCTCGTAAAGAGGTGATCAAACTGGACAGGTCAGATAGAACTGTGGCATTGCTCTCAAAAATACTAGTTTCCATTCAAAGAGGTGAACTTCACCAGATATAACACTCCTAATGGAAGGAACAGTTGTCTACTGAAATTCTAGTCAAAAGGAAAAATTATAGATGTCATATATTGACAACACCAACATTAAGTAACAACTCCATATTCTCCACAAGGAAACTCTATGATTTGTCATCATCTTGATAAATCCATCAACTTGATAAATCCAAGGCTCTTGCTAGTAAGGGTGTGTACTGCAAAGTTCAATACAGCCAAATACAATCACTTGAGAAAGTTTAGTATTTCCCTTATTCTTACAGCTTTTACAAAAGACACATTTTTCTTCATTGTCTCTTCATTATAACCTTTCATCTTTTATTCACCAAATTTATATATCCCACTCAATTTTATCTTCACAGTTTAAGTCTGCAATGGAAATTGTCTGTTGAAAGGCTTCAAGATTATATTATCTACATTAGGTCATCAATAACTTTTTGTAAGGTGGCTGTATTCATCCAAGAATTGTCAATTCTCTTGTTAAAGCTTACATTAGTACAAAGGAGTACTACAAGTTCAAATTTATTTTCTTTTTTTTGCAAAAAGTTGCAGTAGGTGGGGTTTTTAAAGAAAAATATTTGAGCGGTCAACAACAAATAACTTCATACATATAGTACATCTAACCAGAGGAGCTGTCTCAAGCAGAAATTCCTTTTTATCGTAGCTAGGTCACTGTTTGGAACTTCTACATATTTCTGCAATTGGGATGAGGAATGAGGCTAAAATGAGGCTGAAAGCTGACTGGAAGACATAAATTAGGTTAAATAACAACAAACTCATGTGGCAGCAGGAAAGCAGCCAAACCTCATACTATTTATTATCCGTGCCAATAGAGTGTTCTGTTAGGTGAGGATTTTTGAGTGGTTTTCAGCAAGGGGAAGAGCACGCCAGCATTCCCATCCATCAGTACCATGCAGTACTCCTCTATATTACACGCTAGTTGAAACCTCTGAGCTGTTTTATCAAGATCACCCATAGGAAACCCTATCCAGCAGGATTAGAGCACCGATGAACAATAAAATAAAAATCTGAGAAAAATGACATTTTCTTGTTCATGTGGAAGTACTAAAAAGTAGCATTTATTATTTCTGCTACCTAAGTATTCAGAAGCATGATATTCAACAAATCAAGATCATGAAAACTCAACTAACCAAGTGCATATAAAACTCATACAACCAAGTGCTCTTCAAGCAAGAAGCTTAACCACTTCTGTCAATCCATCCAGTTCAGGAACAACAGACTTTGATGTTCTTTATGAGACAACTTATGGAGCAGAAAATCATTTTTCCCTCAGTATCTCATCACAGGGTTATCAAGAAACTTAAAAAGTACTTTTGCAGAGTTGTGAGAAGTTTCAAAAGGAGCTTCAGGTTTGTAAGACAAAACATGAGTATTTCAGCTTTATCCAGCACTGGGTGATTAAACAAGATAACCCATTCCTTAGGTCAAAAAAGCAAAAAGCACAAAGTGATTCTAGAGAGTCTTCCTTGTGCTGGGCCTGTCTCTAGCAGTGAGGACAGCATTATCTTTCAGATGAGACGAAGGTGACACATGGCCATCAAAGGTCCTGTGGTACCTTTTTGTTAAGTTTTGGTGGTTCATCCTAAGCATCTTGGCCAAATTAACTCTACGAGACTGTAATTTGCTTAAATGCATGAAGCTCCCTTTGCAGCTTCATTTGACACAGTATTCTTCAGCTCTTGCTTTTAGCTGCCATGCAATGTTTCTCTAGGTTGTTAAACAGCTGCTGTGTTCAATCTTTGAGGTAGCTGCACTTCAGTGACAAAGTAAGTGAACCTATATATAGTTTGTAAATCCATTTGTTATGTCTAAAGTACTTTGAGATTTAGAACGTGTAAGAATGCACATATATTAAGCTTTTTAAACTCTAAAAAGGGGGACTGCCGTAACTGGCAGGATCCACATTCAGTCACTTTGTACTTAACTGTTTGAAAAACATTACATGCAAATTATTTAGAATTTTATTCCACTTTTCAAAGCATGAAGTTAAATGTTCCCATTTCTAAAAATAATAATAAAAATCAATAACTATTATTCAGTATTCATTTGATATTCCACAATGGACCACTGTGAATTTGAACTCCGGGAAAGGTTGCTGTTTCAAGCCTCCAGAGAGTTATTATATAAAGCATAGAGAAATAATAATTTAAAAACATGTGAAAAAGAGAAGAAAACATTCTTTCTTTTGAATTATAACTGAAGATGAGAAAAGACAGAAGCAAATTAATTATTTACAGTAATAATGGTACTGATAACAAGACAGCTATAGACAGGGTCTTGTTACAACAGGTAATAGATGCAGGAAAGACTATCCATTAATACCGTGGGCTCAAAGCAACACGCCTCACTTTTAGGAAACATACCAGCAGAAATAACTAGTGTATTATCCTGTGGTTGCTTAGAGATGACTTAACGAGTTCCTGAGAACAGGCCATTAGCTAGCATTTGCTTTTGCTATTCAAGCTGGATACTGTTTTCACCCC
>JAAGNO010017239.1:84590-87978 GCA_033439905.1 Ceryle rudis
TATATCATCTCAGGGAAACAACACAAAAGGCTTCTCCTAAGAATATGAAAGAAAGAACGCTTCTGGGATTGGCAAGGATGTACCTTTTGTACCAGGTCCAACCACAGGTTAAACCAATGCTACACCTCATCTCTAAGAAACACCAATAGCAGGTGTTAATAAGCAAAAGCACACAGCAGAAGGTTTCCAGAAGATTTTCCACTCTTTTGCAAATG
This sequence comes from Ceryle rudis, assembly GCA_033439905.1. NCBI lineage: Eukaryota > Metazoa > Chordata > Aves > Coraciiformes > Cerylidae > Ceryle > Ceryle rudis. Next base: position 84,806 of record JAAGNO010017239.1, read on the forward strand.
GCTCAAAGACTTCCTGAATCCCTCTCTCTATATTCAGTGGTGATGGATGCATTACTTATCCCCATCACAATGAACTCCAACTGCTTTTCAAACCCATGTAAACTTTTAGCATCTACAACAGCCTGCAGAACAACTATGCAGTATATGAAAAAGTATTCTATTTTTCTCAAACACACCAAAAAAAAATTTTTTTTCCTTTTTTTTTTTAAATTCCGTCTAGTTATTTCAGGAGAGATTAAGAATAATCACCGTGCATTCACCTTTTCCATGCCACTCATGATTTTATAGACCTCCAACATATCATCTGCAATCAAAACTCTTTTCCAAACCACAGTCCTAATTTACTTAGTCATTCCTTGTATGGAAACCACTCCACATCTTTGTTGCCCTTCTCTGAATCTCCTCCTGCTCCTTTCTGAAAAGAGGGGGCAGGGCAAAATGCGACAAATGGGGAGAGAGATGAAACCAGTATTTCACACTGTACTGAGGATGCCAGATGAACATGAATTTATAGAGAAACAAGATGGCATTTACCATCTTGTTCTCTGCTCCCTTCTTTCCTCAAGTTCTGTTTGCCTGGAGCACTACTGAACACTTGAGCACTGAGCAGTCATTTCCAGAACGATATTTATTATTATCCCAGAATTTTAAACGTATTATTCACTAGTAAGTCAATACACACCTTGTATGCAACATTTTTTTTAGTATCTGTATCACTTAACATTACTTGGCAGAGAATTTAATCTTCCATTGTTAACTGTCAAGTCAACTTGGTATCACAAAGTCTTTCTGCAACTCTTCTCAAAAGGCTTCTGCTTTTACCACCCCTGAACAATTCAGTGCTGTCAAACTCTGTATTACTGATTTTCAGCTGTTGGTGTGTCTGCTTGGAACAGCAACTGTTTATTTTTGCCTCCGATTCAAAAATTTATTTTTGTTGCACCTGCAAAGAAGTTTTATCTAACCATACCATGACTCCTGGTACCTTGACAGAAATATTATCAATCAGAGGACAACTCAAAAGTTGTTTGCTTTCCTTCCTACGGCCTCTTTAACAAGCTCTCCCAACGTTATGCTCTGGCAATGACTTCTACCTAATTTCCATGATGGCAACTTTGGTTTCCAATTATTATCATGTTTCCTACCCTTTCAGTTTCCACAGCTCCAACTCAGACCACTAGTGTCACTATCACCATCTTGGTTACAAGTTAATAATGACAGTCTGCAACTATACACTTTTTCTGGCTTTCATTTCCTGAAGGTTCTGGTTTGCTGACAAAGAAAATTTGTTAACAAGATATAACTTATGTTTTCTTTCCTCACCGCATGCCCAAAACTGAATTTGTATTTTGTACCTCGGTAATCCAGTGTCCCGATTCAATATAACTATGACAGTAGCTCGGTCTAAAGTTTGGTATTTAATTTCTATTTGGTTTAAGATTTTTGTCAATGTCTATCACTTATTAGAGTATATAGATATTTGGTTGATTGCTTTTGCAGCTTGTTTCCTAGAGGATCAGATAACCTGACCATTGTATTCTCTCATGTTTGTCAGCTTCATCCTCTTCTTCAAATTAAAAATACCTTCCATAATCTCTTCAAAAGTGATAGTAGTCTGATTCAGGTTTTTGTTTGTTTGTTTGTTAAGATGAAACCTCAAATCTTTTCCAAATAACTTCATTTATTCCAGAGATGTCTCTCTTTTTTTCACCATTTCCCAGCCATGTCATATCCTCAATATTAGCCCACTTGGTGCCAAGCTCATCAAAACACTCCCTGTTGCTCTTGCAGAGCAAAGCTTTTATGCTCATGCAGGCAGATGAGAAAAACATTGTGGGGAACTTCATGCCAACAGCAAGGTATACAGCACTATCTAAAATGTGTGCACAAGTCCATAATGCAGAAACGGAAAGAGTCCATTAAGACACACAGTCAGGATTCATTCCACCCAACTTTGGACATCTAAAAACCTGATACCCAGTCTAAGCTAGTCACCCTGTGATCTCTTATAGTAAATGTAGGAAGAAAAAAAGCATCTCCAAAGAGCAATTCATCTAACAGATTTTGGGATGAGGCAAACTCTGCTCTTGACTCTCTTAATAAAACAAGGGTACACCTAATGTCAGAGCAAGCTTTCTGAAAACAGTATGACCCATGTATCTGATTACTATGTTTGACCTTTATTGTTATGTAGATTAACAACGTAAATCATTGCATACTTAATACTGCACAGTGAGAAAATTCCAAGAATTCAAAAACGTATATGGATTTAATTTTGCTGTCTTGCACAACTCTTGCCCTAGCCGCCTGAGTACCACTCTCCTTGCCACATACTAATTATTTATGACTAAAATTTCACAAGTGACATTAGAAAGACAGATGCTGCTCAACTGAGCTACTTCATCAGCAGGTGTTTCAGCCCACGAACAGCAAGACAGCAGCATCAGCACCGGTAAACCCAGTGCTGAAGCACTACTTTTTTTTTTTTTTTGAGTTTTTAGAGGTGGAGAGGGGGTTCCCTGAGCCAGGGAAGCCCGAGGAAAGAAGGAGAGACCCATCAGGATTTGGCAACTCTCGCAGGAGAGGCCGAGAGGGTGACGTGGCTAGGGGCATTCCTGGAGAACCCGTGGGAGATTGAAACATGGTGAAACTGGAAGTAGCGCTCAGACCGTGAACAGCGAGACAGCTGCATTCGCACTTGTTGGCACATGATGAGCAGGGCATGCAGGAGGACACACAAGAGAGTAAATAATAAATAAATAATAATAATAAAAAAAAGGGCATGCACAGGACTAGAGATGGTTGCTCTTGCCAGAAAGAATGTGGCGACCCAGACAGAGGTCCTTCAGACGCACGCAGGTGTCCAGACCTCTGGCTGCAGAGAATGCTGGAGCCTGGCGCTGCTGGTGGAGAGTGAGGGGGCTGAAACCTGTGTCCAGTGTGACCAGATGAATGATCTGCTCAGCCTGGTGGCTGAGCTAAAGGAGAAGGCTGAAAGGCAGAGAACAATAAGGGAATGTGAAAGGGAGACAGACTGGTGGAATCAGGGCCTACCATCCTTGAGGATAGGGCAGCAGGTGGAGAGGCCATTAGGAGAGGAACCCCTCCTTCCTTGTCACCAGGTGAAAGAAAGGAACCTAAGAAATGAGGGAGAATGGAAACAGGTCCCTGCT
>JAAGNO010017241.1:0-62255 GCA_033439905.1 Ceryle rudis
GGGAAAGGAGGGGGGAGGAATTTCATTAAAAGAAAAAAGGGGAAGCACTGGAAAAACAAAAAAAAAAAAAAAAAAAAAAAAAAAAAAAAGAACTATTCAGTAGCATTTGATTATGATATACCAAAATGAAGGTTGAGTATTACTTATACCGTTTACTCTTTACATACAAAGTTAGAGAGTGTTTGTATTAAGTACTCTCAAAAGCTTATTAAATCACTTCCTAAGATGATGCTGCTTCTTCCTTCTTGCACCATGTCCTGCAGTCTAGAGAGCCACCATGATTTTAGGTTACTGAAACAGTTCTAGAGGAGATGGAAGAGAACCACCTTCCGTGCACTTCACCGTCACTTGCTGATAATCTCGGTATGTTCCCTGATGTTTCCCCATGCCATTTCTAATAGGCAATGTGACAGTGCCTGACATCTAAAATGTGAGCTGATTGCAGTGTAATGAAGTAATAATATCAAAACCTTTCTAGGATATGCAAAGGAGACTGTAATTCCTTAGAGTGTACCGAATTCTCCAAGTTTTTAAGCAAAAGTAGGTGTTAACAGATATGTGTGTTTAATGTTGCTGTAGGTGTGCTCACTCACCTGTAAATCAGTCTGTGTTTTGGAGCAGAGGCCTACATCTTGTAAGTCAAGGTAATCTTATTATCAAGGGATATATTTTGTTTTGCTGTTGGTTGTAGGAAGCATGCCAAAGTTTTGTAGGTTCGGAGGCCGTGCAGTTAAATCTGATACTGAGCTAATCTGCATCTTTTGTTCTTAATTTGTGTACATATCCTCTCCCTACTGGAAGTTTATCATTTATAAGAAGACATCTGTGGTCTCTGAATTTATAGAGTTACTGTGATTATTAGGAAGAACGGTGCTTTGCTGTGTACTTTTAAGGCTGCACTAATGTGTTTTTATCTGTTTTTCAGTTCTGTCTGCTCTCTGTGACAATGCAGCAGTCACCCTTCACCTTTGGACATTGTAAAATGATGAGGCAGTGCTCTTCCAGAGTGTATGCATTGGTAAGGCTTTGAGGCCATTCTTTCCTTGGCTAAGCTTTTGTTAGAAGTAAAGAGATTGGAGGCATGCTATCATGTAGTGACAGAAATATGTAAAATGAGAGAGCTAAGATTTGTTTTCCCTATGTACCCTTCCTTCCCTAAGGGCTTGATCTTTTTATGCTTACATTAGTAGAACTTGGGAGTAATTCTGATGAGGTCAGTAGAGTTATATGAGTGTGCAGCTGATGTAACTGGAGGCAGAAGCAATCAAGGATAATTTGAGGGTGGTGGAGGTTACAGAGAATTGCAGTTCTCATTGCTGGCGCAGTGCTGCAGGGAGAGTAATTCTTTCAAATAAAGGGCTGGAAGGAGCTTGCTAGGCAGTGCATCAAGCACACCGTCTACTTACTGACCACTGTGGCAGGCACTGTGATGTTTCCCTGGCTTTTCTTGGAAAATTGCAGCTTCTCCAAGACATAATTTCTCACGTGCACCTGCATTCCAGATCTAATAATAAATAGAAACCCCTGGATGGGGTGGTGGGAAGCTATTTTGGGGATTTTACTGTATTAAAGGCTTTCCGATACAGTAATATAAAGTCAGGGCTTTTGAATCAAAATTGTTATAAAGGAAGCTTTTAAATATATATTGTAGGAGAAATACACCCCAGATAAACAGACTAGCTTCAGCTGGGCACGTGCAGAGAAAGCATCAGCTTGAATAGAGTAGGCAATAGTCATCTTTGTAACTCCATTAGTACCCACTTGAGGTAGGTCTAGTTTGTCTGAAATGCATCAGGGAGAGAAATAGTGAAAAATAGGAGAAAAAAGCAGTTTTTTCAGTGCTGAGCTACTTGATGTACTATGATTTGTTTGTTTGTTTGTTGTGGGTTTTCTTGTTCTTTTTGTTTGGCTTGGGTTTTTTTCTTTGTTTATTGTGTAAAAAGTCAACTGGAAAGTTGTATTTTAATGACTGCAAAATTGTTGCAGTAAAAGATAGGAAAATGTCTTTCATGATTGCTGTGATTATGGTAGTACTTTGTCATGATTTGGTATTTATTAGGCTGGGAAATATGATACTGTGTGTATATGCTAGCTGTTTATTATTATGTAAAGATACCTGTGCCAGACAATCTACTGAGAGAGTAGGTGTCATAGATCTGCTGCGTGGTAGTTGTGAGTCTGATTGTTCAATGCATTGGGAGAACGTGGCAATCAGTGTAGCAATGTGGCCATTAGGGACTTGGATGTAATAAGCAGTAAGGAGAGTGTTCTGTGCTAGGCACATTTCATCTTTCACATCAGGTCTGTAAACACTAAAAGAGACAATAAACTGAAGGATGGGAAGAAGGAAAAAAGTGATCAATGAGGAGCATGCTTAACACAGCTTGCTTTTCTTACTGCAGTATACTGTTTTGCTATTGCTGCCCTCAATTGCCTGTTACTCCAGCAACTGGTAGGCACTGGAATAGCAGTAGGTATGGTGCAACTGCCCATTCCTGACCTGCAGCTGTTTGAACGTCAGTTTTCTTGTCATCTGGCCATTTGCTTGGTTGTTTTTGAAATACCAAGATGAATCACAGTACTTTCCCTGCAGGAGAAATAACATTATTCCTATCCTGATGCACTAAATACAAATTTCAGCTTTCTGTTCTTCATTTGTCCCTGTCACTGCCTGTCCATGGGCCTTTTCTATACCTGGTGAATACATGGTTTGAACTAGAATGAGCTCACAACATTATATAGTAGTGCATGAAAACAGTGTGATCCACATCCTGCAGCAGAGAGGAGAAAATACGTCTACCGCTTTTGCTGTTCAGTTATATTCAGTTACGTATTTTTATTTCTCCACTTTTTAAAGTTTATTTATTTTACATATTTTTTTGTAAGAGAGTGCTATGTGTTCATGTAATATGTAGCACAGTGGCACTGGGAACAACTAAAGATTCTTAAATATATATATATAGGCATATATATGAGAGATATTGATATATAATATTTGAAAAGTATTAGAAGGTCAGAGAGAGCATTTCTGTGATACTGAATTACTTGAAGTATCTGCAATCACAAAAAAAAACCCCAAACATTGGTCTGCATTTCAGTGCATTTTAAAAAATGTTTGACTTTTGTATTTGCTTTAAATGTGCATTATAAAATGTCCATGCTGTTATGTAACTTGGGGATTCTTGGGGATAAAATGTTTTCTAGAAGAAATACTGTGTTTGATTCAGATGATGAAGTCACGTAACTGAGTTTACTGCTAAGCCTAGATCTCCAGATTTGCTGATTTACTAGAGGTGCCATGTTTTCAGAATTAAAATAGTAGCCCTGCTTTCTCAAGATGATGTAGAGACTCTGTGTTGCCTTTCATAAAACAGTCTTGACAGCTGGAAATGTTCTTGATAACAGCTAATAACTCTTACTGACAAAAGTATATGTCAATGTTTTCTCCAATGCATTTCTTACTTTCTGTCATTCTGTATGTACTGTGTATGCCAGTGATTTAAGAGTTCTTTGTAGCGAAACTATGGGAGAGAGACTTAGAGACGCAGAGGCAATTCCTTGAACACACTGAGAGGAGGATGCTATTTCTGCAGAAGGTTTGACTGGCACTTAGTATAGCGGGTGGGAAGGCAGTCGGGCCTTGAATGTGGAGAGTGTGGCACTAAGGATCAGGTGATTCTGCCACCGATGCTGATACACTTCTTTTAAATAAACCTGGTGGCCAGACACAAAGCAATTCCTGCTGTGATGCTCTCAGATACTGCACAGGAGAGGTTACACTTCAAAATCTTTCTTGCTTTACTTCTGATAGGATCCCTTTGGTGTGCAATACCTGCTGATTCTTAACAGTATGGTGATACATGTGCTTCATTGTAGTCTGTGGGGGGGAGAAAAACATTTTAAACAATTTATGACTCAGTCTTTAAAATGTGCCTAGTCTCTGTCACTGTAACATATTTAAAGACTCTTTTGTCTGAATTACAAAAGACATCTGAAATACAAAACACGATGTTCTTTCTTGAGCAGAAGCTGGTTATGTAACTGTTAGGCTGCACTGGAAACCTTTAGTGCTTTCCTTAACATTTTGTATGAACTGTCTTCCAGTTCAGAACTGTTTTATAATTACTTAATTTATAATGTATTTATAATTTGTTGTAGAGCGGATATCTTAAAAGAACATCGGTGGTGGACTGTGCCAGAGTTAAGTTTCTCAAGTAATCTTAATTCAGCTGCTTTGTATGTATCAGAAGGCAGACTTCAATTGCGTAGTCACAAACTACTTTTTCTCCAGAAATCCTGCTTTGTTCAGTGTATTGCATAAGCAGTGCTCCACAGCATCACAATTTCTCTTTTTTATTCAGTGGTCTGTTGCTCTCAGTTGAAGTATGTTCCCGAATATGTAATTTATGATTTTCAGCTTTGGTCATCCCAGTATTTGTACTTGTCCTCAAGTATTCCAAATCCTTTATGTATTAGATTTTTGCATACTTCCTTATACCTCACAGGGCAAAATACACTTTTGGCTGAGTGCTTTTATCATGGGAGAAGAGGCCAGGGGAAGATGTGTTCAGATTATCTCAACTAACAAATGATTTCTGGAGTTTGCTATAAATACATGTGGAATGTTACAACCTATAAGGATAGGTTCACCTTTGTCCTAGTTGCCGAGTCCACCTCCAGTAGCTATTGTCCATATAAACTGGAAAAATACCTAGAACAGCATCTAGCTTGAAAAAACTTACAAACAACAAAAAACACCCCTCTTGAATTTGGTTCAGTTATGAAATTCTGTAATATTACAGTTATTCCAGTTTTAACTACGTGACACAACAAAGATCAGGATTGCATGTTAACGGGACTCCACTGCATTTCTCCTATAGACAAAGAAAAATGCAAATAAACTCATTCGCTTATGCTAAACTGGATTTATGCAGGGAGGGAGGTGAGACAATTAAGAAACAAAGAACTTGCCCATATTCAGAGGGATTGAGAATGTACAAGAGCCTTCACCATGAGTAGGTTGTTGTTGGTAGATCTCAAAAGTAACCAGTCTCGTACTGGAAAGTATGTTGTGCAAAACTGATACCCTCATGATACTCATCTGATAGATGAGAATACGGCCAAAGTTAGTGAGAGGGATCATAGCTGGGCAGGGAACAATTATCTTCAGAAAAGGAATTGGAAAATTCAGGCCTTGCTGCTTTCATGTGTCAGGAACATTGCTCGTTTTCTCAGTGCTGATTCTTAATACAGCTGAGTGTCAGAGTAAAGCTTTTTTGGACAGGATGTAAGGACGACAGTTCTGGAAAAGGAAAACTTGCACTATATATGCTGCAAAAAGAACATGTTATCCCTGTTTGGCAGTAATTCAGGTTGCTCCTAACGCTGCCTAATGCAGGGATGAATTTGGCCCTTTTACTGCTCTTTGTATCTCTCCTGTGGAAGGAATAATAAGTAGCTGGTATTCAGTTTTACAGACCAGGAATTCCTTCAACCTGGTTGCCTTCTTGAGTGTGTAATTTGAATTTCATTGATGTTAGTGAAATTAGAGTGGTGTATTTGGAAAAAGAAATGAGGGCACTGAGACTGTAACTTGTCTAAGGTCATTCAGTCAATCTGTACAAGTGCTGAGTTTAGAACACAGCAGTGTCTGATATCCAGTGCCCATATCCTGTGCCCATAATCTCTACCTCATACTTCAGTGATTTAAAACCTGCCAGGTCTCATCTGTGCCTCTTGGATAACTATTGTCTGGAAACTCTGACTTAGTTGACAATGTTTGTTTCTAGATAAATAAAGGCATGTTGTCTGTGCATTCCCTATCTCACGCACACATCTCTGTTCTCTTTTCTCAGTCTGACCAAAAGAATTGCTGAATGATATTGTGCTTTTTTAGACAAATAGTCCCAGGTAAATCAGTTATGGGTCACAGGCTGTCTCACTAAGAGATTATTTTTTAACTGGTTGTATTCATATATCAGGAGTTGTATAGTCTGAGTCTGTTGCAGGCTTTCACATTGCCCTAGTTGCACAGTTTCTTCCTTGCTTAGTCTGTGTGATAAGGCTAAGCCAACATAGGAACACAGCCAAGATTCTGAGAACACATGATGGTATGAAGGCTTCTTCAGAAGGTTTCTAATAGGCCATGCTATACCCCTAGTGCTGCCCATTGCATTCTCATCACTGAACCATTTTTAAAATCCTGGATCTGTCTCACCATTTTTTCCGACCTTATGCCAGCACTATTTGTAGTTTTCCCACCTGTTACTGTGTGTATTACGTTGGAACTGTCTGCATATTGCTCTACAACTTCAGTGTGCTAACAGACTGACTGCAGTGTTGTATATAAATTACCATATACATTTCCCACTTTTTCCTTTGATGTTACATTTCTAATCTGTGCAAAGCATCTACCAAAGCTTCTGAGGTTATTTAGTTCATGATCTAATCTGTCTTTGTGAGTTGCATCTACCCAGACAAGGGCCTTTAAGTAAAAAAAGGCACCCTCAAGAGGGTAGCTCAAGGATAAAGGAGTTCAGGTATCATGGTTTCTTCTGAAATATTTAACAGAAGTATGTCAGAATCTGAGGTCTGAGGGCTCTTCGCATTCATGAAAGGTGTGATCTTGTGTAGTGCTGCCTGGCAGTTGCCATCACTACACGGTTTGTCCTCTGCTACATTACATCTTTCAGCACTCACATTGCAGTTTGTGATTGTTATGTATCACAGTACTGACTGCCTAGTGATGCTGTGGCAGAGATCAGATGTTGAACGTTTCCTACTGATATCTGCCTTGAAGCCTCTCTGAGAACCACGACCATCTACTGTGCAGGCTACAAGGTTGAAAGCGTGGCCCTACAAACAGTAGGGACATCTCCTCCGGAGTGTAAAGGACGCGGAATGCCTGAGCAAGCCTGACATACTAGAATAATGCTAGGCATTTTGAGGAGCAGGCTACACACAGACCTGAGAGACAAACATGGAAGTGCAGGGTGTATGGTAGGTAAAGCACACTGTAATCATAATTGTCCTGTCAGCTTCTCCGGGCTTTTAGATGGAAATAGCCTTTGCTCCAGAGAATCAGTGTTCTAGGGTGCACATTAAGGACCTAAGGAAGCATTGCTAACACTATTTCACAGACAGGAGAGTGCAGCAAAACAAGCTTGTTTCTGTTTCAGTGAGCATAGTCTGATGAGCCAACACTCAGTTTTTGGGGAAAATTTTATCTGAATGGACTTGCTTAAGGTCACATAGGGCATCTTAAGCTGGTATGGATCACCCCATGTCTCAGCCCCGTGATTTTCCTTCTGCAGAAAGGGCTGGCAAAAGCCAGTGGTCTCAGTGCAATCAGCATTTTCTCCACGCTCCTGAAGTCCAAGCTATGCTTTGGTGGTGTTTGTCTGTCCTATAAATGTTTCTTGCTACACTTCATCCATGGCTGAATTTCAGGGACAGAGAAAGTTGTCTCTATATATAGCTGATGAAACACTTCGGGATCTTCTGACAATGTCAGTTGTTATTATGAAGTCAGGAATGTATTTTTTCAGTTCTTTCTCCATTTTTTATTTCCAAACCTGTCATTTGTCATACTCTAAAAAAAAAATGATAATGTATACTTAGTTCCTGTATAGCTAATATCACCATGCACGAGTAGCTTGGGGATTTTTCAGTCTTCGTTTGGGCCTCTTGATGCTTGATGTGGGAGGGTTAATATGCTCTGTGCCCACGGTGCTTTTCCTTAGCTCAGACAAAATGGGAATTTTGGTTCCCAGGCATATGCTTCTTGGTTCTGCTCTCTTTCTGCTTAGCTGTGTTTGGGAAATTGATGTGTAGTTTTTAACAGAACCAAGCATTTTGGCCCAATCTAAATTATCAATGTCTACATTAAATAATTCAAATTTTTATTGGTTAAAATTTAAACTAATGGATATTTGCTACAAGCCAAAGTACATTTTAAGTGACAGTTATGACATGCTTTAAAAATAAACGAGCTCTTTGATCCCTCTTTTATGATTCTGACAACAGTTTTTGCAAGAGAATAATCACTTGGATTGATTTTCTTTTATCTTTCATTGACTTCTTTCCCGAGAAACCATCATCCTACTCTTCTTTTTCACAAAGAAGCAGGCTGTGCCTGTGGAAAGCTGATTGCTTAAAGACACCCACTTACTGAGCTCTCATAAGGTTCTTTATATTTCTGTGGCCTCTCTGAGACAGTTTTGGCAGATGTGAACTATTGTGTTCCTACACAGAAGTGTTACAGCTGAAAATGAATGGTGCTCATTTTCACATCAGTTGATTGTTTCACAGGTGATTATTTAAGCAGAGAAATCTGGCTAATTTCTTATTCTGAATCTCACTAAATTCAAATAGAAGAATGATCTGGAGAAAGCGCTTTGATTCTCCAGGAGGTTAATGAAAAGCATGCTGGGAGGCTTGCACTTAGGTGGTGGTAGATTCAAAGATCCTTCCTAAGTTGGAACTGTGGTAAGAAATGCTGAGTGAGTTCACCCACAGACTTGTGCTCCTGTTAGGGAACTTCTGGCCTTCTTGGTGCTCCTCCGGTATGGGAAATGATGTCTTGTTGCCACAGCGTTCTCCTGGGGTGGAGGCATTCTCCTGGGTAGGCCCTTACTAGCATTTATGTTAGCATGAACTACAGCTGCACACCTTTTGCCGAATGAAAGATAAAAGCAGTTGACAATTCATCTCCGCCGTCTCTATTTCTTCCCGTGCCACCTTATTTCTTCCAATCTGTTTGACAATCGAGTATTCTTTTTGTCTTACCACATTGCAAGCTATCTGTACCATTTCTACCTAAAATATATACCAGCTGTCTCTCTGGTATCTTGCTTAAAATTCTGTATCTGTATGGTTCACTGTGTTTCTTCCTCTTTCTGTACTTGGGACTTCTGTCCTTTCTTTCCTGCTCAGCTTGCTTATTTAGTTTTCTTGATGTAGTTTTCTTTCTCCTTAGACACATGTAGTTTGTAGCTATGTGTCTGTGCCAGTATTAGTGGAGATAGTCCTAACCTACCTCAGACGTGGGAATAAGCTGATTGAAGCACACTGCTTTATTCATACTACTCTGCTGGGCACAGCTTTCCTTTTCTCTAGGTGAGCCGGAAGAGGCAGCTTCTTTTCCACTTCAGGTTTGGCATCAGAGTTCCATTTTGGCTCTCTTTCCACTATGGACCTCCATTCATATGCTTCTTATTACCATCTGCACAGTTAGTTTGTAAAATTAAATTAAAGTAGTAAACAAAATACCAGATACTCCTCCTAAAGCTCCATCTATAAATATCTCCCCTGCCTACTCATGCTGTCTGATTAAGGGACAGTAAGCAGATATTTTAGAGAAGCTAAAACAGGACAAATTTAGCTTCTTGTTTCATAGGTAAAAAGCACAAGTCTCTCAAAATGCACATGGAACAAGTTGAAGCCCCTTATTTATACATTTTCAAAATTAAAAAAAAAAAAAATCTGAAATTTTATTTTTAGCCCAAACTAGGTTTTTGACTTCTGCAATATTTTTTCTTCACCCAGAATGAACTAACATAGCCTACCTAAAGTGGATTTTGAAATATTTATACCTTATAGAAAAATGTGGGTTTATTCCTATTTGGAATTAACTTGAATTTTTTTGTTCTCTCAGACTAGCTAAGAGATGCTATGATTCTAGCTGTTGGTTCCTTGGAACAATGATGACATTTTTGTTTTATTTGTTTTGTTATGAAAATTCTAAGTTTACCTAGGTACCATGTAATCATGAAAAAATCAACAGTGCTTTTGCAGAAGTGGCTAGCTATGTTTTGAGCAAATACAGTTATTTTATGAAGAAACGTAACCTTCTTTTAGAATTCTAGAAAATCTGGTTAGATTTCACTTTGATTTCCAGAAATCTGGGTACAGATCTGACTCCAGTCCTAATCCACAGTGTGATCAGATCCTCTTCGTCATTGTAATGCCGCAGTTTTTGTTTCATGACACAGGCGATTTGTCCTGTGTTACAGGATGAAGGCCAAGTAATAAAATGTGGCCTTTAACTGGTACCTCCCAGTATGATGCCATCAGTACCCATAAGGCTCACCTCTGCTGCCCAGAGGGGAGTGGTGCAGTACCATCTGACTTCACCCACCTAGACCCCCAGACAAGGCAGTGCTGAGAGAAGGCGCAAAGCTGGTTGCAGTGGCTCACCTCTGGTGCATCAAAGGTCACTGGTCTTGTTAGTGAAGGACAGCTCTTGGCTCCGGATCCAGCTCTTGTTCAGAGCATTACAGCTTTATGTGGTTATTTCTGGGACTTTTGCCTTTGCTTCCTGCTTTTCATCCAGAAACTTCTCCTGTGGTGTGTATAGTGCATAAGAAGAAATGGTTTTACTGACTTGCAAGGCTTAAATAGTCATTTAGGTGACCAAAATTGAGCACGTATCACAAACCACACAAATTACATCAGCATACACAGAACATGTACATACATGAAGTATTTTCTCTTGTAATTGCTGCTTGATATTGTCTGAGAGTATCCAGAAAGAACGGTCATCTGCACTTCAGCAAAAAAATCTAGGCATAGCATTCATCAACATTTGCTTCATTATAAGGATGGAAATGTAGCATTCGAGATGCAACTTTGAGAGTATTTGTATTGAGCAGGTGCAAAGCATGTGGTTCTGACTTCACTGCTTAAGATTTGGGATTTGTAGGCTGTTTATTGTACAAGATGTCTATCCGTCTTTGAAATTTCAGCTTGCTTTGGCTGCATGAAATGTTGCAATGCTCTTCTGAATCCAATAAGCAACCTTAGTGCTACATTTATGAAGTTTTTTTGAGCCGCTGAGTAGGTACTAGCTGTGCCTGTATGCTTGTTCTTCTAGACTTACGGGGTAGAAGGCAACTTGGCAGGATACAGAGCTTTCATGAGCAATACAAACTGGAGCACATGCTGTCTAGCTGTTAATTATTCTGGTTATTCATTCACATTGGCTTAGAGACCTATGGTTGCTTTTACTGAACATACAGCTCTCCCTTATATCTGACTTTGTCTTTTATGCCTTCCAAAAGCTCAGCTTTGGTGAACATTTTCTAAGTATTGACCTGTGTCCAGTGGGGACACTGCTAGAGAGGATGACCTTGGCTGATGAGAGTCACAGGCATTAATGGCAGGCTATGTGAGGAACATAGTAACTTGCCAATTCCCAGAAGAGACATTGTCGACAGGCAAATGAAATTACATGAGACAGGCCATGCTTGCCAGGATGCGCGGCCTCACTGCCATCTTTTCAGATGTTACCCTGGGCAAAGCACAGGTAAATGGTTCCTGTCACACGTTTGTAAAGTTACTGGTTCCACAGACCTTTGTATGCACTTCTTGGAACCTGTTTTTGGGATGTCCTGAGCATGTTTCCTGGGAGAAAAAAGATGTATGTTGTTTTCCTAAGTTGTGCTTCCCTACTTTGTAGTTTAAGTCCGGGCCTGATCTCCACTGGAAACAGTTTCGTCTTTTGGGTGTCCTTGTCTGCACCGGCTCTTGGGATCCTTAATCTGAAAAGGAAAGTGCGTGGTGGGTGACTCCAGGGTCTGCACAGCCTTCCGACTAATGGCAAGCACCGCCGAGCTACATTAGCGAATAACAGATGGGTCTTCAGAAGTGGAAATACCGAAGCAGGGCAACTGAGAGCGCAGCACTCCTGCCCCTGCCCCCCGCCCCCCGCCCCGCTGTGCTCCGCCCGCGGAGGTGGCGGCCCCGGCTCGGCTCGGCCCGGCCCGGCCGGGGGACGCCGCCCGGAGCAGGGCTGGAGCTGTCGCCGCGCCACGTGACCTCCCGGCGGGGATAATAAGCGGCAGCAGAGCGCGGCGCTGGGCTTCTTCGGAGGGTCAGTCGCAGGGACCTACAGCAGCAGCAGCAGCAGCAGCAGGGGGGGAGAGAGAGAGAGAGAAAGGCACAAGGGGGAGGAAGGTCGGCATAGGTCAGCACCTACCTGACAGTTTCAGCCTTAGCTTTCAGCAAGATTCATCAGTATTCTCTCCTTGTCACCTTGGAAAAAGAAAAAAAAAAAGAAAAACCACACTGCTCCCTACAACCCATCATCAAGTAAATTAAGCTTAAAAATAATACATATTTAAACGTAGTAGAAGCCACAGAAGCTGCAGCTCATCTCTGCGCAGCATGAATAGCATGAACCAGATAGATACAAACATGCAGTACACCTACAACTATGAAGAAGATGAGTACATGACCCAAGAAGAAGAGTGGGACAGGGACCTGCTCCTGGACCCAGCATGGGAGAAACAGCAAAGGAAGGTCGGGAGATAAAGTAATATGTGTGTCTGTGTATGTGCTTCTGTGTGCAATGATGTCCTCTCCTACTGCCATGCTGCATCTGGAATTTGGGTTCTAATATTGTGAGCTAATGTATTTTACATTGTATAAAGCATATATGTAATTACATTAGCTATGCTATATTTTGAAGATAAAGAATTCACTTTTTGAATTCTTAAGTGAAACCTGTGTAAGATGAAACTAGTTTATGAGAGTCAGGAATTTCTTTTTATATTGCACTGAAAATATTCTGTTAGTACCTGTGGGTTTATGTCTTAGTATTTCAGCGATTTTTAACTTCACTTCCTGGGTCTGCCTTTTGGAAAGCAGACTCTGAATTGACGTGGCCAATTGCTTTTTCAAGAACAGCAAATTGCGGTTAACTGTGAGATGAACGAGATGGTTCAAAATTGGTGTGCAAAAAATAGTTTGCTATCTTTCTGAGCAGACTGAGAAATCACTTTTGAAATTGTGATTTTGTGGGTTATCTCTCATTAGAATTTACTTATAATGCTGATGGAATGATTTGACAAGGAAAATATTGCCTAGAAATATATGCAGGCTACATTTGGAAAACTCTATTTCCTGATTAGGCTTCCACATGGCAGTTCACTGTTTGGGAAAAAATGGGTCTCTAAAATCCTTGAAAATATCATCATAGAGGAAATGTTTCTTGCCTTTTAGGTCTAAGGAAACTATTATGCCACTAAGTACTGCCCCTGCTCTTGTTCTGAATATAGGCATAGATTATAATATCATCATCAGTCTTGTAATTTGTTTGGTACTTCAGTAATATTTGTAATATCTAAATTGAGACTACTGGGTTTTAAGCAGCACATGGAAAAGAGAGAGATGAAATACCGTGAAGTAGTTGTTACTTCCTAATGTAAAAGGTGATGTTGAAGTCACAGCTGACAGATCTGGGATTAAAAGGTTGTCTGCTGGTTACAAGAATGAAAAAAGAAAAAAAACGGGAGAGAGAGAGAGAGAGAACCAGAGCTCTAGGCAATAAGGTTGAATATGCTTTTTGCTGTAGATGAGCAGCTCACTTTAAAAATACTTAAGTAGTAGTTGCCCATAATTTATATTTGATCACAGAGTCTGTCCCATTGTTACAGTCACAGCTTCTATAAAAGCTGTGCTATAAAAGTGAGAGCTGTTAGAATTGTTGGGGCTGATGAGTTTGCTTTCCATTAAAGTCTGTAGAACCAATATTTTCCTCTCAGTTTTTACTTGTAGCCTTCCTCCTTCTGTGAATTTTAGCTGGTTTTATTTATTTTTCTACATTCACACCTGTTCAGATCCTGCTGTATGAGCATAGCGTGAGACGTTCTGAGCTAGGCTGGAGTTCACTTTTCTTGATATGCCAGCTGCTGCAACTCCTAACCAACTATTAAACTGTGCTCATCAGCACTGATGTTTGCTTTAATTTGACATTCTTCAGGTGGTGAACTATTATTTTATGTTTTACAATGAGAATGGGAAATACTTCAGTGCTTAAGTGCTGTAGCGATTTGAAACTGATCAGCCTTTAACAGGTCGTGGTTACACCTGACTAGGATTCAAATTGTCCAGCATCTCAAAGTCAGGTTTCCACATTGACAAATTATAGCAGACTCTACTTCCAAAGAGTAGAGAGAGTGTGGCTTTACTCCTCTATGCTGCAAGTTCCCAGGGCTTAGTATTAGTATTAAAGTGGTACCACATTTAAATAAAATTTAGGAGCAAGAATACTTATTCCTTGTCTTGGGAAGGAGTCTGAATTTATTATTGCATGAAAATTAAGTACTCTCATGATAAAGGGCCTGATAAACTCTATAAAATTTCAAAGCTTCTATCTTTTTCTGATTGGTGCTAAGACAGTTGCAGAAAGTGCTTTCTTTATTGCCTTATTTATTAGAGAAAGATTGCAGATACATGGGCATGGATCTTTGTTCTAACTGGAAATATAATATTGAAAAGTGATCTCAGTGGAGCCCTGGCAGTTGGCAGCATATATTTTCTATTAGACAGTCTTGGAACAAACCAAAAATAAATGCCATTGTTTCTATTGTGGGCTGCCCTCTCCAGACTTGCCATTTCAGTGATATGCCTGGTATGAGATCTGTCAACAGATGCTGGTAACACATGATGACATCCATAGGATTACAATGGATGTGACGCCTAATTATAAACATGGTTCATAAAGTATTATGGTCTGCTGTAATCCAGGCTCCTTGATGGTTGCAGATGTAAGAATAAATATGAAGTATACTATAGGAAAGGAAGCTGAGTTGTAGCTTAGCTCTGTCTCTCATTGTGAGCAGCAATTTAAATGCTTTATTTGGGCTAACATTTACCCTGTGTAAAATGAAAAGAAAATATAAAAAGTTAAGCATTTGCCGCATTAGGCACCATTAGTAACAACTGAAACAGGATCACATGCTTGGAAATTTTAGATAGCATCTTTAAAGAAAGACTAAATAAAATTAAAAAGTGTTTGGGATGGGAAAGCTGTCTTCAGTAGGAACGAATTAGAGAACCACAGCCTCGATGTCTCTTGAGCATGTAGGTGTGAACCATGAGATTGGAAACTTCTGAAATCAGCTCCTTGACCCAGTACACTTCCACTGGCTGTATGCACTTAAACATCAGTTGAACGATCTATGAAAGTGACCCCTTGCTTCTTCAGTACTACATGGAAATAAAAAAGTATTGGAAATCAAAAAGTCTGGCCAGAGCAGGTGGGTTTCTCTTCCTCACTCTGCTCTGTAACTTGAGGCAAGCTCAGCTCACCTCAGATCTCAGTTTTCCCACTGTTAAAACTGTAAAGCAGTGATATTATTTGTAATAACTGATAGAAGTGGTCAGACTAGTGATTAGCTGTCTTTCTGTCCCTACCCTGCAGGACTAGACTGGAAGTAAAAATCACACTAGCTCATAGTGGAAAACTTAAAGACTGATTTCTCTTCTCTCCATTATAAAATTATTGTTAAGTTTCAAAAAAAAGTTTGACAAAATTCACAAACTTTTTAGTTTTCACTAGCTTGTATCTCAATGTAACTAAAGGAAACACTGGAAAATGCAGTGTCATTTAGTTTAGGAAACCAAGCACAACAATGCTATTCAAAATGCAAATGTATGGTATTGTTTGCAACATGTTTCAACTGTCAGCTCTACTTAGGGAGCTGTGTGCTAAATGGTGCCCTTTCTTATTTGTAACTTTTGCTACAAATACTTTATTATAAGAGTGTGCATTTTTAAACTTCAGCATGAAATGTGGTTTGTTAGTTTTTCAAGGAAGTCTTAAGTCTTCAGGATAAAGATCTGAAGGTTGTGAAACAGACGTGATCCCTTCTTCAGGACAGTTGTATTGTAAAGCACTAACTGGCTCCACGTATTTCATATGTGTCTTCTCCAGTCATTCAGACCTGTCTCTGACACTGTTGCACTAACACGTGTAAGGAAAGAACTGGAAACACACTCCTTGCTTTCCTGATATTATTATAGATGAATGATCTTATTCTGCCTAGCTGTATGACCCTGATACCAGTGTTTTGTTAATGCAGAAGGGTTTTAATGTAGATGTCAATGCAATTTCTGACCATTTTGATGTGTTTTTTTGTTGTTGTTGTTGTGGGTTTTTGGGGGGGGGTGTTGTTTTTGTTTTTTTACACTGGTATAGAAGAAGACTTGGAATATTTATTTCCCTTGATATTGCAGTCTTTGTGAATGCAGATCTTCTTGAGGACACTGAATGCCGTGTATGAGTGAGGACTTGGGAGAAGGTTGTTTAGGCAGGAAGATGTGCCTTTCCAGTCTTCAGCATAGATATCAGATTACATTTTCAGTGTGGCCTATAAGGATTTATCCGCATTACCTCCTTCAGCTGGTAATACAACCCCTGTTGTCCTTGCAAATAAAAAAATCTATGCATTTGGAAGCCACATGTATGGCAAATTATTCGCAAGAAGCTACCAGGACTATGAATTATGGACACCATCCTTTTTCTGGTGTGGCTGAAACTTCATTAAATTCAGGAGATTTGAGAGGTTCATTGCAGCCTAAAAGAGATACTGACCTTGTGTCCAGTCTGACTTCAGTGTATATAAATAGAGTTACAGTACCCAAATTCACTCTGAAGTTTGTGTGGTCTTCTAAGGAAGGAATCTGATTTGACTTCTTATAAGAAACCTCTTCCTGTAAGAAGTCTACTGGTGAATGCGAAGACAGATGAAGTATTGGAAGGAAAGAGCTTTGTTATTTAGTCAGGAAGAGAAGGAGAGATATAACCAAGTCTGAATGAATGAATGAATGAATGAAAAAGAAATGTAAGGCAGAGAAAAGCTTGCAGGAGAGGCTGGATGCCACCAGCAAAATTCAGTACTGTAGGGTCACTCCTTATGGATTTACAAACTTCAGATTTAAATCATTGTCATGGAGAGTATAGCAATATCTAAAGTGGTTCAGGGCATTCCAGCCTAGGTCTTGATCTTTTGCTGAGATTATGTGGAAATAATCAAAGCTGGGGGTTGGGGGGGGACGGACGGGCTGATGCGTGATAATTGTGGGTTGTTTTTTTGTTTGTTTGTTTTTTAACCATGCAAAATTCTTTCCTTGAATAATCAGCCTTGGTGTTAAACTCCCATAGCACACAGAGAAACCATCCATCTCCCGAGGATTTTTAATGAGGTGACACTTTTTACCCACGTGGAATAGCAGTGGGATTGTTGACAAGGCACAGAGATTCCCCTCTGCAAGTGAGCAACATGAAAAGAGTCTGGATGAGAACCAGCAGTGAATGTAGGAGGTGTGAGGGAGGGAAAAGGTACACTCCTTTCTAAGAGTCTATCAGCCTTCTCATTACTTATTCCTCATATTTACCTGTTAACAGTTGGATATTTCTTATAAAGATGGAGGTCCTGAATTGAGTAGCTTTAGGACTAAATTTGGGAGGGGATTTAATTTGTTAGGAGGAAAATCTTACAGTCAAAAGCAGAATGACAGTCAGTGGAAAAATCATGCGCTATACTGAGTCCTACACTGCAATTCTCTGCCTCCCTTACCTTTTATGCACAAAACCAGGATGTCCTGTCAATTCTGTAGGTTGAAATGCAGGATTTTCTATTACAACTAATTGTTAGAAAAGCAAATAATTTCACCCTTTTAGACTGACTTTTTTCAAGTATTCAGCCAGTACTGTCACTGTCTTCTATGGAAGAACAATGTCTTGTCAAATGATATATGCCACTATAGATGCAGCATGTGCCATATGGTAACATGAAGTTTCAGCACTCTAAGGCCAAATGCTTCTCCTCCAGGTGGATCAAGAATTTTCTTTTCAAAGTGCACGCCAAAACTTCTAGTATTAAGAACACACACATAAAATATATCTAATTTAATTTTAAACCTTGAGTACTTTTTAAGTGACCTCAGTGGTAGATGGCCCCATATAGGGTCTGACTCAGAACTTGGATGTCAATGGTTGGACTGAAATTTTTCCTGCCATAGCATGTCTTCATTTTTCAGCATATACTATAACTGTCCTAAATATTAGACACTGATGCAAGAGAAGGTCATGAAGTTGCAGTTCCTCTCATCCTATGAAGAGTTGCCATGAGGATAGAGGAACTCTCTGTAGAAATATGGGATGTGTTTATGGCTTGTTCTGTACGATTGGCCTCGTAGAGATTAGTGCCTGTTAAAATAGTAACATGTTAAATTCCTCTTACTGATGTTACTTGCATGGAATGGTGCTTGAGAGGCACATGCTGAAAGGATAGTGGAACGATCATATTTTGTCAGTGTGCTTCATATTCTGGCTTGGAAGCTGTCAATAAGGTGTGCAGCTAAAGAGGGCCCTGAATATTGTGGTGCTGGTGTATGGATGAAAATTAAAAGAAAGCTATTATGAAATTCACTTAACTAGAAATGTTTATGGAGGTAGTTTTTTCAAATGGGAATGTTTTCTTTATCAATACTGAGTGCGAGAAATCAGTGTATTACTCAATATTACATTTTCTGTTTAAACTCCCAACAGCCCTTCCAGTGTTGACCAATTCCAGGCTCTTTATACTTTTGGTAGTGTTGTCAAATGGATAATTCCTGCAGTCCCAGTGCAGCTGTTAATTGCCACTCACACCTAAATATCTGTCGGCAACAGAACTGCATCGTTATAAAAAGAAATTAAAAGTACCATTGTATAATGGGAAGCACAGGCTACCTCCTGCCTGCACTCTTAGATACATACCACAACCTCCCCTAAAATTTGTATAGTAAAATGTCTGCAGATGTGCTTACCCAATTAGTAAGACAATAAGGATTGGAAGAAAGTATGGATCTAAGTGGGTTTCCGTAAGCTGCAACCAAGGTGCTTAAGAGCTAGAGAAAAGCTATGTGTTAAGCAGTGGACTTTGCTGTAATCTCTTGGGGGTGGGGGGGGCCTGTATCTTGCTGTGGATCAGTGTTTGGGTCACTGTAGAGCTGAAGAAAAAGGCACGGAAGGTGTTTGGGAAGTGCACTGAGGGTCTTCAGCCCTGAGACTGCAGTAAATAGGGAATCTATGCTCATACAGTTGGTAGCCCTGTGCAAGCCAAAGCAGGGCTGAGGCATATTCTGTAAACTAATGAATCCCAGTAAGAAAATATCATGATTACATCACCAATTTCCAGATCAAACTAAGATAGCTTTGAGAGATAATTTTTTGACTGCTTTTTGCCAGTGAGGTAACACAGTTCAAAATCTTCCTCCAAAGCCCTTCCATTCTCCTACAAATAAGACAAAAAGGGTTTCATCACTATCATGGAAAAATTGGATACCAAATGCCTAACATAAATCATTGTCGCATAAATTCTGACTTATTTAATGATGTTTAGTCTAGGTAGTAACCTCTGTATTGCCACGTACAGTTGTACTGAATTAATTCCATTGTGACTGTTTTTCTTTACTTCTGAATGGTGAGTACTATACAGATCTTGGTAGTAAAAATACTAATTGGAAGTTGTACTGTAAAGCCTGCTTACAAAATGCATTTGATTTGTATCTGGAATGCAGGTGAATATGATGTAGGAAGAAGCATGTCAGTAAGATAGAATTAGATGTGAATTTGTGCTCCTTAGTTTTGTCCCAAGTCAAAAGACATCCCTCCTGTGTGTTGTTTTATGTCCTTGAAAGCAAACAAATTCAAAGTGCTTACACAGTTGGCAAAGTTGAGTTGTTTTGGATGGCTTTATTGCCAAGCATAATTTCTTCTGAGCCCTATTTGTCGGGATAAGCACTGTGTAACTGATGTGGTATTCCTCTACTGTGAGCACTGAAAAGTTGCTGACTCTGGGTAAATATGTCTTTTATGGCTATGCATTCTTTACTCTCAGCTGATACCAGAAGGAGAATGTATTCACATTGAGCACTCCATTTCCTCCTAAATTAAATTTTATTCCTAGTAGGTTGGGGTGATTTCCAAGTATTCAGTGTTTGGAGAACATAATTTCATTAAATGCTGTAATAAGGGTGTGTGGCACTTGTTCTTACAATATCGCTTGATTTGTTGGTTTTAAATATGCCTCATCTTGATAGACTTGATGCATAAAGCTGATCATAATTATGCAGGTGCTATACAATGCTCTTTTTCTACCTGATAAAAGTGGACATGTGTTTAAAGATAGAAGTTACCTCTTTCCACATCATTTAGCCAGCAAACACAGTGTTCTGATCACCCTCTGTGACTCTTCCTGTACATATTCTGTAGTAGCTCTTCCTGCTGGCAGTACAAGTAGCCCTTCAATACAGATCAAGATAGCACAGTCCTAGTAATCCTCAAAGTACTGGTGTGAAAGGTTTACAGGGCAGGTGTTACTGCTTTGCAGAACCAGAACATCTGCAGAGATCGAGGTAGAAGACTTTGAAATGTAATGTTCTCCTTTTAGGAAAGTGTCCCACTTGAAATGGTAGCATGTAGAAATACACTTCATTCTTTAGAAGGCCTTTCCAGAGGGAAGCAGGAGCTGACAGCTGTCTGGCTAATGTTTAGCTAGTTTCTATATTTGGACTTTAAAATTCTGTGTGCACACCAAGTGAGAAGATTAGCCCTGAATTTACGCCCTAAGTGCACAAATGGGCATTGCTGCTCCTATGTCTGTTCACAGTTTTCCCTGCTTTTGAGTTATAAGGATCTATGACTTTGTCCATGTCTTCATCTCCAAAATAGTGGTTGTAATATCTATGTGCTGGCTTTACAGATGAAAGTGATGTTTACTGAACTTGGTATGAGGAAGATTTTCCATTTACTTCAAATGCATCCTCCCAAATGCTATTAATTGTCAAATTCCCTTCAACTTGAACTCTGATGTTTGTTCTTATTTTGCTTCAAAAACATGTAAGCCAAATCAGTCAAGCCATCCACTCCTTTGATAACTATCAGAACCTAATTTAGAGAAGATATCTCTGAACTGCCCTCTAGAAAAGCCTTGCTCACCCCCACTACCATAGCAGGAGTCTGCAGATGGTGACTGCCCTAGTCTAAAATTAGCATCTGTGATTATTCCTTAAGCATCTAAGGAAACGCTCATATTTTTTATAGGTGTTGAACACCCAGGCATTTTCACTGACGTCAGGAGGAACTTCTGTCTATTTTGCACCTCTGAAAATCAGCTTGCTATTTTGGCACTCATGGAAAGGCTTGGCCATCTAGCATTAAGTGATATTTTAACTCAGTTTTATGTTTAATCTTGGTACCAGTGTAGCTTTTCACTGCTGCAAGGCTTAAGACATTGCACTCTTTAATATGAAGAAAACTGGTACTGAGCTGCACTAATATAAATATAAAAACCCCTTCTTTGGCAGAGCAGCTGACCACTTTTGACTTTACTCCTATCCATAGACTTCCAGTTCCCTTCGTTTGCTGGTATGATGACCTTCTGCTATATACCAGATCACTGAAGAAATTTGAAGCAACCCTTCTCGTTCTTACCACTTCTTAATCCCAAGTCATTTCAGTAATGTAGTTTGCAGTGCAGCCCCACAAGCAGCTATATGTACATGTATATATTATATATGGACATGTACATATTATGTACAGTGCACTTATCATCCATCTGGCATAGATATTGAAAGGCAAACAAAACACCATATGTGAGGTTGCAGTTTGCTTGCTTTCCTTTTGTCTATGGCCTTCATTTCCGTGACCCAGCACAGGTCCCAGCATGGCTCATCTTACGAATAGATACAAGATAAGCAACTGTGTATTTAATTGAGAAAGCAGTTTGCTTAATACAAACACTGTACTGTCTAAAACAGAAGTGCTTACGCTTTCAGCAGTTAGTGTCATCATTGTTACTTATTCATCTATTCTTAGCTAAATGCTTGAGAACAGGTTACGTAGTTAAATTTCATATTTATATATAATACAGCCATCCAAAGATCTCAAGTAATGTTCTCCTTTTTATTCTGTTTTTAAGAAAAGCTCGGTAATTTAGGAACCTGAGCCTCACTAAAAATGATTTAGGAGCTATGGAATTTTTCTGAGAGTTTGTTGGCTTACTCTGTAGCTAATGCCTCATAAAAAAAAATTTGTAGTTTAAGAAATTAATCTAATCTGTTTAACAACAGATATTACAAAATTATTTTAAAAACAGATTCTTAAAACAAACATGGAATAAAAATTGGGGTTTTTTTTAATCAGTTACAGTAGTAAAGAAATTAGGATGGACAGATTATATGCTTTGTGTATGGGGAAATACTGCACTGAGTAACCTGGTACATATGCCACAAGGGAGCTTTTTGTTGCATAATTGGTAATTAATGCATGAGGTTTTCCTTTCTCTGTAAGAATCTCAACTGAATCCTTCATTTAGATAACAAGTGAAAATAGATTTGGTGATCTTCAAACGTAACGCATAATGGAGTGCAAAGACAAATTTACTGTGTAAATATCTTGAGGTCTGACTATTGACATACTTTCCCTGTAATTTATTGACATCAGAGTCTTAAAGATGTGTGTGTTGATTTGTGTGGAATTGAAAAAAACTTAAAAGACATGCTTTTCTGATTATAAAAATGTTTTAAAGAATGATGATAAATTGGACAGGAGCTTAATTTTGTCCCAATCTGATTGACTGTATTGAGCAATTTATAATGGATTTACTTACTCACCTGGCAATTTAGTATGTAATTACTGGATAAAGATAGCATGGTGAAGAAAATCAACAGAGAAAGCAAGGGAAAGACATCTGGAAATCCAGTCAACTAAATCCTGGATTAGCCTACTTTAATTAATCCTTCTATTTCCAGAGGGCATACCTATAGTTTCTTCCATACTATTGTGTGTGAATGCTTCTTTCATTTCATCCTAAATAGTATTTGGTCCTTAGATATCTATCTGCTGAAACAAAAATGTTAGCCAGCACTATCTGTGATAGTTCAGGAGCTCGTGGGAAACCAGGAGGAGCACTTCCACAGCTGGTTAAAGGACCCAAGGCTGGAAGGGAGAATAGGAGAAACAGTCTCTCTACAAGAGGGTTCATTTGGCACTGATAGGGTAGTAGCAATACCTGTTCTTTGTTTAATATACTTGAGAGAAAGCCCCCGGCAGCATAAAGGGCATCGACTTTACCTTTAAAGCACACCTGCAGATTTGTGCCTTGCAGATCCACCACAGTATTCAAGACCCTTTATGGATTACCTGTATTTCATTTTTAACTCTCCACGGGGAGAGGCAAATGTAACAGAGATTATGCTTTTGTTCCGTAATAGCAAAGAAGTGGCCAGTTGGAAAAGAATATAGAGGGAGAGGGGAAACAAAAAAAACAAACCCAAACAAAAAAAACCCAGAAAAATGGCTGTTCTCAAACATCTATGATTTTACCATTGCTGAAACAATTCCCTCCAAACCTGCTGGCATTTTTACTGTGAATCATTTTCTGAAGATGCCTTGTAGTTTGTTGATACTCTTGTGAAGTAGAAATGCTGAGTATGGCAGATGGTGCTCCAGAATTAAGTCCTTCTGAGCCATGCAGAAATGAGTGAATTTCTTTTGACTCTATAACAGTTCAACTTTTCCTTGTATCTTTGGTCCCAAGACATACTAAATACCTTTTTCTATCCTTGTGTCACTTAATTTTTCAGTAGTTAGATCCTAAAAGTTCACCTTAAATGTGGCTCTTTGTCTAACTAGTGCTTCCAGTGAGATGTCCCAAATACTGCTTTGCTCAACAGTGATCCAGAAAGCACCGGAATGCAAATAGCAAACTGTTCCATTAATTGATACCTTCAGAAGTATCAGGAGTACCTTGATTTTGTTCACCAAAGATCTGTATCTAAAAGATTGTAGAGAGCAAGAGAGAGAGGGTGTGTGAAAGAGAGGTGTCTGGGGGCATGCATCAGTACATTGGAGTTTCTACCAGAACCTACACACTGCATGCTCTGCAAGCTCTCTGCTTGGTTCCTAGTGTCCTACTTGCTTGGCTGGGGGGAGGTATCTTTTGGGCAGCACTTTACGAGATATGAATATTTATTTTATATAAATGAAAAATGCAGTCTTTATTGCATGGGTAATAATGTCCATTAAAGCTTTTATAAAAATGCATCCAGCATGGTTTTTTGCTGCACTCAACTTTCTGCAGTGTCGTGGCAAACCTATTTTAATGGTCTGACAACAGGGCGTGAACTGATTTATTTGTAGGTAAGGGCTGTAAAGTTTTGTGGTTTCAAGTGATCAGGAACTCTCTGCAAGATATTAGTTGCTATAGCCATACTACTTCAGGTTGAAATGTCAGAATTATTTGTTTTTATAGTATAAATTCAAGCTCTGTATTGGAACAGAGAATATTTGGTTAGTGGGCTCTAAAGTTAGGTTTTCCTCTTAGGGAAAATACTGTTGTGTCGTGTAAATAGTTGGCAGTCCTCAGAGGTTCAGTGTGGATGCTCTGCACTGCCAGTCATGCTGTGTGGGAGTGTTGTGTCTCTATCAAAAAGGCACAGGTCCTTGTGGGTGATGCTTCTCTATTTTTGCAGATTGTAGGAGACAATTTGAAGTGCAAAAACGGGCAGTGTTGCATGTGAAAAAGAATAATCTACCATGATCTGTTGTTAAATTATTAAATGCTAGAGACACTATTGAAAGAGATCAACATGTCCTTGAGTACAAATTCAACATTTGAAAAGAAAAGAAAGCAAAAGCCATTGACCAAAAATAGATTATTCAAACCTTTACATTTGTATTGTTCCATTACTCCTTTTTTGTTTGTTTCTGTTTTGTTTTTAAAGCTTTTGCTCCCATTCCAATTAGAACTGTGTTCTGAATATGCTTGGCTCACAGATACTTTTTTCACCAATATTTGTTTTCTGAGGCTTGTGAAATAAAAATTCTTTCACTTGCTACAGCATTTTAAATTTGCAAAATGTAGATGAGACTAAATCACGGCACAGTCACTACATTTCGGAAATGAACAGAGCCCTCCTAATCCTGCATTGAGAACTATCCATCCGTGGGCCATATTTACATTACACCTCTACTGTGGGGTAAAGATTTTGAACACATCTGTAAAGAGGTTTTTCTACTTGAAAGAAGTTGTATAAAAAGCTGTGGAAGAGCAACAACTCAAATGTCCTTTGTCTTTACTCCTTGTCAAATGAGTCCTCACGGTCTGTCTTTTTGCTCTCATTAGAGAAAGCAATTTAATATGGGGGCTATTCTAACTCGGAAATTTGTTAGTAATTTGAGAACTTTATACTTACTTCACACATTATGCCATCTATTTACCATCCTGTAGTGCTAATCTTGTACCTTGAGCACTTAAATGCATTGAATAATGGTATGTAATTCAAAAAATTATTAATTAAAATTATTAATTAAAAAGGTATTAATTCTGTTATGGCAAGCTATTAACATACCTGTAGTTTTACATAAGAAGACAAGGGAGTAGAGTCATCAGAAAGGTAGTATAGAACTGTAAATGATGTCCTGCATATTGTTATTGAGTTAGGAGGGAAAGATGAAGAGGTAAGATCATTGCAGACAGCAAGGGATTGTTCCCCATTACTCCCATCTAGCTGGAATGAGTTGGAGTTGTCCAGGGCTGCTGTAAGACGGCCAGACATTGCCATTTAGACAAAGGGTTCTTAAAGAGTATTACTTGGACGCTGTTTGTGACCAACTTTTTTCAAGGATTCGTGCATATGATGTGAATGAACAAACTACATTGCAAAAACAGTCATTCCCATCCAAGAGACAGTTGACTTCCAAATGTTTGTCACTGCTTAGCAAGGTGGTGACAAAATGAATTAATTCTAAGTGGGATATTCTAATAGCTCCTATACCCCAACTCATGATGAAAAATAACCTTATGCTGAAGATGGACTTTTATATTTATTGGCTGTGAATGCATGGCTTGGGGGAACCTTTCACTTTTAGGTCAGCGTTTTGAACCCAGGCCAGGTGAATAAGTGACAAGGTTGCTAACACATGCAGGCTGTTTGGTAATGTCTGTGAGGTGAGTTGTACTCTCAGTTTAGCTCTTAGGGGGACAGGTGTCCCTATCATTTAAACCACCAGAAATGCCATCTTCACTGGAGGTGCCCAAAACTGACCTTATTAGTGAGAGGTAGGGACGGTGACTTTTCATCCTAGAGGTGAAAGCTAAAACAATTTCTGTATGCGAAAATGTTTTCTCAGATTGCATCTGTGGGGTTATTCACAGTCATTGCTATTCTTAACGGCTCCCTGAGCGACTTCTTTCTCCATACCTAGGCATATGGCACATATCATAATTTGCTGGCAGTTTAAGGGGGGAAGGATAAGTAGCATGCAACCAGATTTACAGTAGTAGGTAGCTGGTTTATGCTAAACAGCTAGCTTTGATTTTTAAATGTAGGGTTAACTGACTGAGAACAGATGCTGAAGATGTTGGTAATTGTTACGTGTTGTTTTCCATCTGTTCACAGTAGGTTCTGGTTTTGATTAATTTTACAGTTCTTTATTTAGAAGATGTTTATAATTTTGTCAACTTTATAATCTTTCTTGACTCTGTTTCTTTAGTGGGCTTTTTTTCAGGGTAGTGTTTGAGCACCTCAAAAGCAATGGTGAATTTCCTCCCCCCACAATAGTGCTGTGGTATATGGAGGGTTTATTATTCTCATTATCCTTGAATACAGGAGTGGGACACTTAAAAGTACTCAGCTATGGCAAACATCTGCTCGCATTGTTGTTAAAAAGCTTATAGTCCCTTATGAGGAATCATAGGTCATAAAATGTTCAGCATTTAGGGCAATAAAAACATTCTTTAAATTGTCTTAAATGATTTAAAAGCTGTCACAAAGTTGGGGAGAAAACACAAGCGTCAGGTTGTCTTCTCCAGGGTCATAATGCCGACCTTAGGAAATGTATGTACCCATATAACAGATCATTGAATCCACTTTTGTTTTAATTTGGTTTATGTTTAATTTTCTGTGAACACTCTTCTGCCTAATGACTTTAATTCTTCTTTCCTTCTATCCTGCTACATTTCTGCAGCTTTGTTTCTTTATTATTGTCTGTCTTTTCCTTTCCTTTTCTCCAATATACCTGACAGATCTCCTCCAATATTATATTTCTTTTTGCTAGGGTAAATTAGAGGGTCATATGAAAGTAGGAGGGGGAAATCATCACAACCACAGGAAGACAGAATCAAAATGTGCAGCTATCTGTTGCATGCAAAGTGCTTGAATTCCTGAAGGAGAGTTGTTTTCTTCTGAATGACTTCTTAGTTTGTAGTCTATGGATGACATATATATATACCCCTAATTTTTAGGGCTTCTCCGTGACAGCATATGAAAGGATAAAGAGTCTTCTTCCCTATTCTCCCTTTTCGAGGCTGCAGTGTACATGTCAGTTAGGATGTGAGTCTTCCACAAACATCATGGAGAGTATGACTGGGAGAATTTGGCAAAGCATTTAATCCATTCCCCTACTTTCATGTGGAAACAAAAATGCTCATGCTGTTTTTGAAATGTTTATCCAACTTTTTCTTGATGATGTCCAAGAGGAAGAATTCCACATTTACCCAGCCCATCTCTTGGGCTCAGGTGGGGCAGTGCTTTACTGCTTCTAGAGTTAAAAATTAATCTAAGTCTTCCTTATTGTTGTTTAAGCTCATGGCTATCTATCTTAAGATCTATCTTCAGTGAATACAGAGAACGGATTTATTCTCTGTTGTCACTTCTTAAATGGCTGAGACAAGTATTACTCTCTTTTCAAACTTTTCATGATTAAACCTGCCCAAGATTCTGTATTTTTTCATAGATGAAGTTTTCTAGATTTTCTTTTTTTTTTCTTTTTATGGCTGTTTTGTGGATTCTCTTCAACGGCTCTGTATTCCTTTTGATTCTTCTGCCCAACAGAGCAAAAGAGGGAACAATATTACAGCTAATCCCTTTCCGGCATTGAGGAGATTGGAAGAAATACTTCAAATATTGATATCATCATTCTTCTTCAATATTTTATTTCACTTTTAGAAGAGCACAACATTTCAAAATCAGGTTAGGTTGTGATGTGCTGTTGTTCCCAGATCCTCTTCTTCAGTGCTACTGCCCTGCCAGTAGTTCTTCATCCTGTGTTTTTGTAGTTATTTATTACTGGAGGCAGGCAGTACATCAGACTTCTTGCTAATCTGCATCCAGCTTTCTTCAAGTCATTTCACTGATTGTCAAGATTAGTTTGAATTGTAGCTCTGTCACAAAACATGCTTACAGACCCATCATTTTGCTGTCATATTCAAATATTATAGGCATACACTCTATTCTGTCATCTAAATGACTAAGTAAAATGTAGTATAGGAAATGATTCAGGGCAGATTCCTACAAAAGTATATTTGATAAGCCCTTTTGCTTAACAGTGAGCCAGTATTCACTGTTAGTAAGAAAAAACTCTCCTACTTGCTAAACTTTTTTTTCCCCTCATATGGTTTTGTGTTTTGTTCTCTTGGATAAATAGCTCTCTGCTGTTGCAGCCAGCTTAGGTACGTGACATAAAAGAGATCTGCTTCTGTAGAGTCCTGGTGGGGGGACCTTTAAAATACTCTTAGTTTAGCTAGTAGAATGAGGATGAATGGCTAGAGTGTAGATGGGCAAAATCATGAGGGGAGGACATGCATGTACCTAGAGGCAGGCTTAGAAAGGTAGCACAACATAAGTTTTTGCTCTCTCGTTCTTGGAAGTTTAATTTTTAAAATATAAGATTGGATTCTGCAAAAGTTCATGCTGCTTGACTAGTGAAGGTTCCCACTCCTGCCAAACCTTTTATCATCTATAAGACTGTAGTCTTCCCTTTGCTATTAAATTTTACCACGTGTAAATTTATCACAGACCACTCTGGCCTGCTAGTGATAGGAAAGTGTTAAAAAATATTAAGAAATAGAAGAACTCACCAGAAGTAGACAGTAGGTTGGTTGGTTGGTTTGTTTGGTCAGCTCCTTTGTCGTTCTAATTCCTTTACCTTAATAAATTGAGTAGGTTGCATTTATATTGTAAAGGTAAGAATGGGTAAAGATACCTTGCAGTTTTTCTAATGCAAGGTAAAACTATACATATGCTTTTCTAAAGATTTTAATTGGATTTTTGCCTCTTTTATTTTTGCATTGTTTTTCTGAGCAGGGTTCGCTTATTTAAGTGATTCTTGAAATTCCAAAAATAAAAACTAGATTCAGATTGGAAATGTCCTATAGATCCTGAACACTTTTTAGTTTCAAACTGGGTTTTAAACATTGCATGTGCTCCTGCTTCTGAAATATCAATGTTTTGTGCTTAAGACTAATGCTTCTCTCACATATGAAGATGGGCTTATGTGCCTGAAAACTTCTCTGTCTTTTCCAGCTATCTCAGGTGATGCAATAAGGATACTATCTGCCTGCTCCTAATAAACCTTGCAGTATTTTAACTGGTTTACCCCCTCCAAAGACCTTGTGAAACGTCTTATTTTCCTTCCTTTCCTTCCTGTTCTTCCCTTAAATAAAAAAAGGCTGAGGTGAGGGCAGTGCATGCAGTGACCCATACTGAATTTCCATACATCTTGCTGCCTTCTGAGTTTTCTTCCATTTTAGACCAACATAACCTTTCTCTCTTTCTGAAAGAAAGAGCTATGTCACTCATTTTGTAACAAAGGCTCTATAATCTCCTTGACATTTCTTGGGTTTCAGTCTTCTCAAATTATTCTAGAAGAGATGTTTGTATGCTCTGTTTTTTTTGTTAATAGTGAGCACTGTAAAACAGACGTGCAATCATTCAGTGCTGGGAGGGGGTTGCCTGTTTTATGGGAAACCCTAGACTCGCATAGGATTAGGCCACCTGCTTTGTAAGGACTGAGGTCTCCCCAGGCTCATCCATGCAAGCAGAATGGAGAATGTTAGCAAGTCACGTGCAATGTCCTGTGTGATGAATGCATCTCTTTGAGGATGTCTCCTGTGAATGACAAAGTTAAGGAACTGGAGTGAAGTTCCTTTGGTTAGAAGAGCAGATCTGCTGACAGTGCAGAGTAGGGTAGCATGTCATCTCTGGACACCGTCTGTTCAGCTGTATCAATGGATGTGCTGCAGCAGGGAGGGCTTTCCCCAACTTTGGATTTGGGGACCTTGTGATGGAGCTTCTACTAACTTCCTCTGTGAGATGGTTCAATGCTATCCTTTCTCTTGTTCCCAGGAATTTAGCTTTGAAATATTGCCCATGATTTGAGGGTTTCCTTTTAATGACCTTTTGGAACATGCTAAACATTTCCTCTACCTTTGCCTTCACGGCGTCCTTCACTATGCTTTCACTGTGCTTCATTTGAGTCGTTGCTGTGCTCTGGTGCATTTAGGGTTAAAATCCCGCTTTGCCTACCAAGTGTTTTGGCATGACTGAGTTGCACTGGTCAACCACCTCTCCTGTTACAGTTACTCTAGTTATTTTATTAACATGTACCAATGTGTTTAGGCTTACACTGCAAAGGCAAACAAGAGCAAGGGGACAGTTAATAATAATTCAAATGATCAAGATGTAATATTTTATTTTCAATTAATAAAAATATATTCATGCATGTAATATAGTAAAAATACAGCTGATCTAACTACTCTAGGAACATCTAAGAGATGCCATGTGTAGTTATATCAAGCTAGTTTATAAAGGCTGTGCAACTTGCTGCTGTGTTTCACCTTCATGTCCCTTCTTTTGGGAGCAGAAATAAATATTTAAGAGAATGAGGGCCAACACAGACTGTATCCCAAGCCCAGGGAAAAGCCCTGATCTTGCAGTCATTAGACTACTGAGAGGACATAAGATCTAGGAGATCATGTTGCAGGTTCACAACTTATATTTTAAAACATGAATAACAGACAGATGGGAAATTCTTCAAGGGGAAACCTCAGTCTGGCCTAGTGGGAATGTTCTGGCAGAGCTCTTTCTGTAGCACCCTTGCCATGTGCTCAGAGCCCAGTAATGTTCCATATAACTACAGAATGAATCACTGTATCCCATTTAGCCTAGAAGTAATGAAGACCCTCAGCTAGCACAAGCAGAGGAAAAATACTTTCTAAGAAGGGCTATAAAGCAGAGTTTTAAGAAGCAACTCTATCAAATGGAGCTTATTAGGAATAACACAGATGTATATAAAAAAATGTGTTGAATGTTTATATTTGAAGTTAATTTTCTTTAGGTGTGTTCTGCTCTGAGTACTAGAATTTAAGGTCTAATTAAAATGAGTTGTGGTTCTCCTTTACTTAACAGACACAGGAAGTACTATGTTTCCTATTAATGCAATATTTTTTATAACTCACAGGTTAAAATTGGATTTTGTCTGTTACATAAAGGCTAAAAACTCCAAAACCAAATGACTCATGAGCCAGTAGCCCTTCTGGTAAGGGTACAGACAAGCAGCCACATGCCTTTTAAAATCAATACTAGTCTTTAAGACTTGTAAATATTATGGCAGTCAGAAATTGACCTGAGTTGGAGAGTAAAAGGCAGTGTCAACCTTTGTCATGAGATACATGTACTGAATAGGATATGGGTCTCCAATCATTATTGGGCTGGGTTCACTTCTCAATTTCAGTTCTGAGCTCAAGTAAATAAATCTTCCTGAACTCATGGAGTGTATCCCCTGTACCTATTCCCATGCAAGTTATGCTGCTGTTTTGACGATGTGTATTTTGGACTCAGTGTCAGTGCCAAACTAGAAATTCACGCTGTATCTCCAACAGGTGGAACAAGTTGTCTTGTGACCCACTGATGGGGAGCAGTATTGGAGAGGGTGGTAACTGGTGCTTTCTCAGTTCTCTTTACCCCAATTATCACATGCACATATGAAACATGTTATTATAGCATCTTGTTTTCTGGCTTTGAAGCACCATCAAAAGAAAGTTATCATTACAGTCACATAAAAAGGATATGCGAGCTTTCTCAGGAGTGTAGGACAATTCAGCTCTCAGAGGTACCACTTTTTCCGTCAAGGCATGTCCTTCATTGTGCATGTGTAAAAATACTTGCACAGAGCAGACATACCCTTTTTTTTTTTTTTTTTTTTTTTGCATTAACTGCAGTTTGTTGATAATTGATTAGGGGTATCTCTTTTTTCCACCTCTTGGTTACAGTTCTACTTGTCAAGGACTTGTAAAATTAAGTGGCCTGAATAAATTGCCAGGTAAGGTGTTTTTGTGTTTTGTGGGTTTTTTTGGTTGGTTGGTTTATTTATTTATTTTATTCAGGTACCCACTTTGTCATCACAGATCTATGAATCCAAATTATGGAGAATATGCTGTTGGCATATACAAGGCTAACTTAGCCTCACAATGAGACTAAGTGGGCACAGAGTATAAACTACACTCTCTTTTCTGGTGCTAACTTTTCCAAATAGACCTGTGACAGCAGTAGATGATGAATAGTGCATTTAGAGAACATTTACCTGTGGGACTGCAAATGGTTTGGCTTTCTGCTCTGCATCCCATCTTCTGTGGTGTCTCATTTAAGAATGTCAGAGAAGTTTCTTTTGTAGTATCAGCTTCGGAAAGGAGAAATTTTATGTGTTTATTTTTTTTTATTTGTAGAGCCACTTGTGGTAAATAAATTCTAAAAAGAAATGTCTAGCTTTCTAGGCACTTACTTGTATCTCCCCTGGTATTCAGCTTGGTGCCTTTGGTCCTGCCTTGTTTCTCTTGGCAATCTGATACTCTGAAATGTGCTATACGGCTCAGCAGAAAAAGGAATTTGCTTTGTCTAAGTCATTTAATAGCTTTTAAATCCCAGTGGGTTACAAATTTACAGGGTACTATATGCTGGCTGTATCTTGATCTCCAGGACTTAAAACGTGCTTTGAATTGTTTCTTAATAACTATGAATAGAACTGTTAGTTAAAGCCAAAGCAGTGAGAACAAGTGGTACCACAATAAGAATAGAAGGAGGAGGGTTAAATAAAATGTTGATTGTGGAAATCATTAAAATTTGCAAGTTAAATTTTGTGGTAGCTTTAATACTGTCACTTACAGATTGCATCACTGAAACATAGTAAACACTTCCTTAAGTAGCATTCCTATAGCCATGTTTAATCCTAGGAAATTAAGTCAGTTTGGAAGGCACCAGGCTGTGAAGCCACATGCCAAGAGTCTGCTGTAACCTATGGCAGGACACTTCCCATGAGGAACAGGACAGCTGTCATAAGGGGATGGAACCACTTCATGACCCTTTGCACTGGTAAATCAGAAAGCTCTGACAAACTGTAGTTTGGACAAAAGATGTGAATCTTTGGACAAAAGATGTGAATCTCTCATTCTGGATATAGAAGATAATCTAAACTATCTAGATACAGATACTCAAAATAAAGAATCCGTGCACAGTAGAGTGCTTCAGCAGAACTTGTTACCTCATGAATGGAGGCTTTATAGGTAATTCTGAGTTTATCCTTCAGAATGCTACAATGTCAATGACAAACCCCAGTCCTACTGGAGATAATCTTTAATAACCTACAGATATAAAAAGGGAGCCCATAAAACCAGTGACTGTCATCAGTCAAATATTTATTGAAAAGAGCTTGATTCAGCAGTAGTAGCATCTCTTCCTTGTTTATATCATAGGAACATTGGCTGCTTAGTGTCTTCATAAAATGAATAAGATTGAGAAGAGAGTTTGTCTTGCAGCAAATTCAATGTCATAAAAATGTATGTTTTTAATTGAAACTATTTAAATTATTTGAAAACTTTGGCATCTTTGGATAAAAATTTTCTTTTGTGACTGTAAGTGTGGCATCCAGTAAGTTGAATCAGCTGTTGTAGAGGTGAAGTAGAGGACCACAGTGAGGTTAGAGGTGGACAAAATTCCAATTTGCTTGCATATATTTATATATGCATATGCGACCTTAAAAGTGCCAGGTTTCATTTCTTCTTAAGAAAATAAGTGAGAAGTAGCTTTCTTCACAGTAGGAAAGAGATTTGTATTTTAAGACTGCTCGACTAGTGGTGTTGTTGCCATTAAATTCTTCATTAAATGAAAAAATGCGGAAAACTCATTCACTTGAGTGGTACGAGGTCAGAACATTCACCATAGATATCTAAAAGAAGAGCTGGAAAATGTCTGTGTTTCTTCTCCAAATTCCTCTTTGAGTCTAGCACTGTGTGCTTGGAACAGTTCTACAAACTGCAATAGCATCTGCAGATAAGCAGAGGTCTGTCGCTTAAGTTTAATTCGTGAAAGGTTCATTCATTTACTGGTTCAGCTTTCTAACATTTCTTGCCAAATTGCCATGCAAGGTTCACGTGCATTTACCCTTGAGTGCTTTCAGCACTTCCAAGGATGCTTACTATAATTTTTAATATTTGCAAATGACTTAATGTGGTGCTAAGCCTTTTTAGATACATATCACTAGAACAAGGTACTGCTTGAGGCAGACAAATTAGTTTTATAAACAAGATCCTAACCCTATAGTGATCCAAACCAAATACCACCCTCAGACTCCATCATATTGAGCCCTGAGGGTAGAGGTGTCTAATATCTCTCTTGTGATGCTTGATACACTCTGGTTGCAGGTCTCCCGTGAGCTTAGTTTAAGCTAATTACTTTAAAATGAGGAAAATTTTACCTTCCTGAATGACTGCTTTTAAAGCAAACATCCCTCTGTTAAAATAGATGTATTTGCAGAATTGCTTCAGCTGCAGACTTACTTATCTCCATCTGCACACAGAATGACTTTTTTTATGCCTCTACCTGCAACTCATCCTCTGCAGGTCAGCAGGACCTCTGCCCAGCACCACTTCCAATACTCTCTTCTTGCTCCTCCTTTCTCTGGGTATTTAGAATTAGGGATTTCACTGCACAGCTCCCCCACGCCCATAGCACTTCTTGCTTCTTCTTTTCAGCTGGATAGGAGAAGTTGATAAAACTGAAGTTTAACAGGCTGCTTCTTGTGATCGTAGGAGCTCAGAAAGGAGCCCAGCAATCTGCACATAAAGTGTTCAAATAAATAACCCAACAACAATCAAAATGTTATTCTTTAACAGAAAGTTGCATTTTTAAGAATGGACCATTTTTGAAAGTTCAATCTGTATCTTCTTAAGGTATGAAGTCTGTCTAGACTTTGCAAGATTCAGAGAAAGTTTTTTGCCTTCATCTACTGGCCTTTCTCATTCTGTTTGAGTTAAAAAAATCCCCAAACAACAGGCAGGCAAGAGAAAAGAGAGCCAAAGGAAATGTCATATTGATAGTGGGGATTTAGGTTATATTTTTTTTTTTTTTAACTATATACTTTACATGTTTTAAAAACTGTGGTAATTTGAAATAGCAAAAAAAGAGGAATTCCAAATATCTGATAATTTTAATTAGTTGAAGTCTATGTATAGCCTTGCTATATATATTTAATATAATATCTTGATATTATCTATATCAATATCTGTTTATATAGATATATATGTAATTTAATATCTTGTTATAACCTGGAGTTAAATACCTGGTGAAATACCTAGTAAATACAAACTTCCTTTATATATCTTAACAGATACTGAAAAGCAAGAAAAATTTGTCAGAAGTCTGAGAAGTAATTTGATATTTGAAAGATATTTGAAAACAGACTAATTTGCTTTATAGTAGCCCATGTTTTGATTTCATTCATGCAAAAGGCAATGTTTGTATGACCTCTGTAGATCAATGGTGTTAGTTCTGCTTTTCAGCTCTGAAAGTAAAGGTGACTTGGTTATTCTCCATGGAGAGAGAAATGCTCATGGTTGCTTTTTTCACCATTTTTGCTCTGCAAACTTACGTATCTGCATTTGTGTGTTTCATGAAGTTATGGTAGTTTTCTGAAAATTTTAGAATGCAATTTAAACATACAACCCTTGGTAAGGCAGGCCATATCTGCAGGGTGTTAACATGAAACTTCTGCACTTGAATAGTTGTACACTTTCAAAATCCACTGTAACAGTCCATGTTTTCGAAAGGCATTCTGTTTCTCACTGTAGTTACAAGTAGGAGCAGATGCAATTTTGCTGGTATCCTGTTACTTCATCCTGAAGACCATTCTCATAACTTCCTGCCTGTGTGAAATGCCTGTTACTTGTCCCTGGCACAGATAATCTGTATAAAATCTGTTTGTCATGGCTTGAATTCAAGGGAAGTTTTTGCTTCTGTGCTTGGTATTACCTACATTTTACTGTCACACAACTTCCTTTATATCATATCAATCTTCCTTTTTGGGAAGAATATTTAACAGGATAAGTTCCAACTTAAAATTACGTGCTCATAAAATATTAAGTGTAGTAATAACCATTAGAGAATTTTTGCCTTTATGTGTAGATCTTTTATGGGGGATGCATTTGTGAGCAGAATCTAGCACAATATTGTTTCCACTCAAGCAATTCTTTGCATCTTCATGAGCATTTAGGATGAGAATTTTAAACTCAGCAACATGTAAAATGAATGGGAGTTGGACATCAAAATCTCTAAGGCAGTAGTGAAAATCTCAGATGCAGTGTTTATTCAGATGGCTTAGCAGTTGTTCTGGAAAATGCCTTGTTGATAAGTGTTTTGGGTTTTTTTATTACTGTTACAGACGTTTACAGCCTGGTGCAATTCCCACCTCAGGAAAGCAGGCACGCAGATTGAGAACATTGAGGAGGACTTCAGAAATGGCCTCAAACTGATGCTCCTCTTGGAAGTTATCTCAGGTTGGCTAAAATAAAGTTTGCTGTGTATTTACAGCATGCTAACTGAAACACTTTTAAAAGGACAAAAATTGTTAACAATTCAAAACAGTGAACACAAACTCTTAAGTAGGCTGAAAAGTAAGAGATGGAACACAATATAAAACAAAAGAGAAGGAGAAAAAATATCTGCTTTTTCCTTATCTCCAAAATCTTCTGGTTTGTGCTTGTGTTCCAGGATATCACGGTGTCTCAAGGTATCATTGGCATCACAGTGTTGTTGGGCAAATCACAAACATTGAGCATCTGGTCTTAACCCCTAACAATTAAAAAGCTTTTTACTCTTTGGTTACAAATTTAATTTGATTTTGCTTTTAGTATAAAAGTTTTGCTTTTAGATGGTGTTCAAGGGTACATTTACTCTGGGGTTCTTACTATTTGTGTATCTGTAACCAGGTGTATGTAACAATAAACACATTAAATTTGTTATTCTGCAGGAGAAAGACTACCGAAGCCAGACAGAGGGAAGATGCGCTTCCATAAAATTGCTAATGTCAACAAAGCTCTGGATTATATTGCCAGCAAAGGAGTGAAACTTGTGTCAATTGGTGCAGAAGGTATGGGACAGAGCTTGACAATACATCTTACTTTGGTCCTAGGCATACACATTGCAAAGGAGTCTGACAGAGACCCTTGGGCAGATTGTGCGGGCTGTTCTCTATATATGGGTGCCTCCGATTGCTGACCTATATCTGTGGAAGCACGAGACGGAAATTTGTGGACTCCTGGAGAGGGACAGGGATATAACTGGTCTCTAAGATTAGTTTATCTTCCAGGTTTAACTGAATTGCCTACGTTTCTGTGAGTATTCAGATAATGATTTCTTTTTTTCAGAGCATTAAGTTTTTTTCTATACATTATTCAAAATAAGGAACTCCTTTAGAAATCAGGTTGGTTTCTAGGGTGTGCGTTATCCAACGTGGGATCTTTTTCTATCTTTAGGAGATACTATTCAGACAAGACAAAGGCTGACATTGCTAACCAGGTGGCTGGGACTCCCATTTTGTTAAGAGACCGTGGACAGCAGTTGTGTTTCTAAAATTCAAATGTAGAGTTAAGGGAGTGATGAAAAGAAGTTATGGTAGCTGGAGAGAGACTGAACATATGAAGAAAGTGGGGCAGGATGTTATTTACTAAAGTTAATACTTTGTTACCGTTCTGTAGTTAAGGTAGTTACATGAAAATGTGCTGTTGGCTAGCTAAATGCTGACAAATGTAAGCTCTGAGCAAAAGCAGGCAGGCTGTCACTGCAAGTGAACCTGTGCTTCCTATGACACTCAATTAATTGTTTAAAAAGGACAAATGTCTGTCTAGAACTAGCTGCTCCATGGAGATATTTGATAATGCTTTGCATAGCCATTCCCATAAAAGGAGTGATGTGGCTAGCATGATATCCAGCTACTTTTGATTCCATAGCCTTGGTGGTGTCCTGTCTGTTCTGGGGGCAGCCTCTGACATGTCCTC
This sequence comes from Ceryle rudis, assembly GCA_033439905.1. Classification (NCBI taxonomy): domain Eukaryota; kingdom Metazoa; phylum Chordata; class Aves; order Coraciiformes; family Cerylidae; genus Ceryle; species Ceryle rudis. The sequence goes on from JAAGNO010017241.1 coordinate 37,941, forward strand.
AGAGCAAAACTCTGGCTGTAACCTTGGTAACATGTTGAGAAGCACAAGCTATATTCTATTCATACTGATAGGCTTTTTTTAGATTGATTTATGAGTTGTCTTGTCTTGTTTTCTGATTTCTCCAGGCTTATATATGTCCTTTTTCTGGCTTCCAAACCTTGATCTCAGGGAGCTTATTGTAATAGTGGCTGAAGCAGGAAGATTCGTTAGGTGGGATAAAGGCATCTGTAGAAGTAATGGAGAGATCTATCCTCATTCTTTGCTTCCACAACTGTTTGATCTAGCCCTTTTGGTTCCTCAAGTATTGTTCACCAAATGTGTTCAGTTTCTAGATCTAGAATGTCAAAATCTCAAGAAACAGGTCTTCTCTGGGCAGAGCATTTGTTTGAACTCACCCTTTATTCATTTGAGACCAAACTGTGTGGGATGAGTCCAAATCCATACCATCTATCTTTAGGCACATAACAGAGACCTTTTTTGGGGGAGTATATCATCAGCGGAGAGAAACTGGCAATTCCCAAAGGCACTTCAGATCTCAGAAGAGCTCTACTGCATCTCAGAGGTGCCTGGCTCCACCCATCTGTTGTACAGGCAGGCAGGGGCAGCTGAGCCCTTTGCTTAATTAAATGAAGTGGGATGGAAGAATGTGACACTACCCTAAACCTCTGCAGTTAAGGTTCTTCTGAGAGCGATGTGGCATTGAACAGACAGCAGAGGGTACTGAAGAGACAATTTACGTGTGGAAATGAAAATTAAGAATACAGAAGCCTGTTTGATAGCTGGTGCAGAAATACTGCGAGCACAGAGTATGGAGCAAATGAATGGTAGTCTCTGTCATGTCATGCTGGGACTCTGAAACTTCCTGACTGAAAACAAAAGTGTAGTAAAAGGAGTATCTTGTGGGACAGAGTGCTTGTTCTCTCTGATCCCAGTTTGCACAATGTACTGATGTTTTCACATGTAGGCTTTTCAAGCAAGGCTAGAGTATTTAAACTGAAATACATGAGCTCATATCTGCCCCTGAAGGGAGAAAGCCAGCCCTCTTTACCGTGCTTATTGATGCTTATTACTGCCAGGGTGCTCAGACAAGGGAGCAGTGCTTGAACACTTTCTATATCACCTGAAGGCAAAGCATCTGGGATAGCTCAGATCAGTCATTAAAACCATTTAAACTAACTCTGCTGTTCTCTTTGGCAGCAACTGGCATGAGTTTAGATGCTCTGTGATAATAGGTAATTCCCTCTGGGAGGGAGGCAGGAACAAGAGGCAGTTACCTCTTCCAGCTTCGCAGCCAGTTGTTGCAAGGTGATGTCTGTCCATGCGCTCAGTATTTCTTTCTCCATATAAGAGCAGGGCATAGTTGGTAAACCAAGAGATTAAGGTGATGCTCTTGGCTGTGCTGCAGGCTTTTATTGCCTGTTTCTGGAATTCTCATCTGTAAAATGGATGGAAAGTCAAGCAGAAGTTAATTCATTAGCATTATAAAAAACATTTTATACTCTTGGAAGGAAGCATGGGAGAAAAATCCACTGCTACTGTCATAGCTTAGATGCAGAGAGAAAGCCTGTCATTGTAAGACATTGCACTATGTCAAGTATGGCTACACACATTAGATTACAACCACGTGGGTAGAGGCAGCTAGATTTGTGTGCCTTCCACTCCTACTCTAAACAGGCCAAACACAAAACCAGCTCTAACCCAAACGTGCTTAGTGCCCTGTTACGTTTGCCACATCCCCTCTACTAGTTTTGTTATCTAAGGCACAGTGCCGTGCTGATGCAGCAATACAGTATCACATCTGACTGGGTTTAGTTTCACCGTGTGGGACTTCTGGCACCAGTACATGTTTAAAGAGTCCCTGTGCCCCCTTGTCCTGCATACTTGCTCCCACACTTCACAGCCCTACCCTAGCACTTGGGCTGACAACTGTTTCTATAGCTATGCTGGAGATTGAATCAGCAATCTGATCTGGTTTTAAAACATGCTTTGCTTTTGTTTTTTCTATTGTTGCATTTTTCAGCATTGTTGACTGGGCAGTCGTTAGAGTATGAAGATGAAATGAATGTCAGCAAGGCAGCAGAGCACAGGCTCCTTAAACTTGTTTTGTTATCAAAGTCCTTAACCCCTTAACTCACAACCCCTGTGTGTGAACATGGGGCATATGGACTTGTCTGCACCCATCTGTTTTGGCATTCTCTGAGTTACATGTATGCTTGGAATACTTTTTAATTTCCAAAGCATGAAAGTTTGGTATCTAAAGCTGCTGAGGATCATGTTTTGTAATCTGACATGCTGAGTGGTGAAGAGCTTGTAGGTCCAAGGGAACCGACTGGCATTTAAAATGGGACCTCAAAACAAAGCTTAAACCGCATTTCCTGTGGGACATCAGTACAAAGGTCAATTTAGTATTTTAAAGGTATATTCTTTAAAGCTGTCATTACTGTTCTGAGGCTGACTTCCTTGGGCTGTCTGTGCAGTGGAAAAAGAGAGGTGATCACCTTTAACCGTGATGCTGAGTGGAAGCCCAATTTAGCTACTCTGATCTGTTTTGTGGAAGAGTCTTTCTCTCCATTGGTGATGAAGTAAGGCTAGAGAGGCAAGAAGCTAAAGCAAAAGCTGTGAAAGTAGTCCTTATTAGCCGTTCACAGTACAGGAATTAGAAGTTTTCCCTTAGGTTTTAAAAAAGTGCAATACCTCCATTTGCAAGGTAATTGCATCCTGAATGAAAGGAACTGAGCTATGGAGAGCCACAAAAGGTAAGTATCCTGTTAATAGGAAACATTTCTGCATTGCTTTTCTGGGGAGCAGGAGGAATATTAAAGACCAAATGATCTGCGAATCTGCTACAAGAAGGTTAGAATAAAAATAAATACATGAAGCAGAATAAAAAATGAAATTAAAACCTTTGAGAACTTGCTACACTGCTTTGCTTAGCTTTTTCCCTAGGCAGTGTTTTGTTGTTTCCCCTTCACTTTCCGTTCTCTCCTTTCCTGTCCTCATAGGTCAGCAAGACCTTTTTCTCCAGAAAGCTGTAGCTTTGCCTATGTCAGATATAGGGACTATATTCCTCCCAGAGCAAACAGGGAGTGCAGAGATGAAGTCATTTATTGACCTGTAGAGGAAAATTATAGGAATGAGTCAGCATTTTTTCATCATTGATACTTTTGAGCATTCAGCAACTTTGTTTTCCTTCTGTTTAGATATTTTTGGTTGTCTTTTATATGTATCTTTCTTTTTTGGTGTTTTACGCTAGCAATAGATAACAAGAGACCAAGCAAATCACTTGAAAATTCTCCTGAGGCACAACATAGGAAATTCCTGTTCTTGCTCTTTCATTCTTTCTGTGTTTACATATGGAGATGTAAATGAAACGAATGATGTAGTGATTATGCAAATCCATGAATTGATTGCCTGACAATCAGCAATGCCTCCTGAGTATTTAATTTATTTTGCATTTGAAGAAATTCCTTACTGTATATACATAGCAGACAGGAGGAGGGAGGAGAGAGAAGTTGCTACATGCCCTAATTGCCATTTGGGCTTTTATGACTCAAAACTAAATGTTTTGAGATTTGAAGGGACTGGAGGTCTTTCAGGGCTGATAAGATAGTAATAATGCATGGATGCCAGGGAAAAATGAAGGAAGAATTCTGGAAAATCAGTGTAGAGCCCAATGGGGAAAGCAGAAAAATAGCCTTTCATATATAAATTTGGATTCTCCCACTAGCAAAATAAGTATAGACTAGTGATGGGTGACATATCTCCTACCACATTTGTTAATTCCATAGGTTGAAATGACAGCTTGTGTCATATTCTACTGCAATTTAACATGTATCTCAAGTCTTGGAGCTGGCGGTTGCTTTGTTCTGTAAAAGTTGCCCCTGGATTCAGGCAACTTTTAAGCAGCAGAGCGACCGCATTTTCCTTCTGCTCCTTCCCCAGAACACCAGTGGCCCCCAGGCAGCCACAGCTGTTCCACTTTTTGAGGAGGGCTGGAGGTGACTTTTAAGTAAGGAAGCAGCTGGTGCCTTCCCTGTTCCACTGCTCTTTTGGTGTGAGGTGACTGGAAGAGTAATCAGCAGTTCCCGCCTCTTGGTGTCCCACCTCCTCCCCTTCCAGTGCTGGACCTTCCTTATAGTCTCACTGTGTTCTTCTGAGTCTCACACCACACTTTTCAGGTTGATTTAACATTATCACCACACTTAAGTCATCTGTCAGTATGTTTTTTGGTATTGAGAAATTTAAGTGGCATCACTGTTCAAGTTACAGTGTAGGAGCACTGGGTTTTGACTTGGCTTGTGGAAGGGGCTCCCTCGTATGTGTGAGAAGGGTTGCAGAAAGCACCTTCCTAGTGCCCTATGTTATAGGTAGACTCAAGAAGTCTTGAAGCAAATTGAAACCCCAGAGGCTAAAACCCCCTCATTTTATATTAAAGATACATAAACATGCATAGGCATCAGATCCATAAGACATGACAACCTCATGGCCATGTTTCTGAACTTGCTCGGTAGGAAGCTATGTAGCTTAGTCTCAGGAGCTGCGGTGCCTCTTGAGCTGTTTATATCTAGTCAGTTCTGGCCCTATAGGTAAAATTCTCATAAAGGTCTAAATAGTATAGAGGATTTTCTGAGTACTACAGTCCTGTATTTTCTTAAAATTTGGGGTAAACCTGCATTTTTTTCTGATCCTTTGTATATGAAAACAGTAAGCTTGATATTGTTCAAACTTTAAGTAAGTATTTTCCTTCAGGCTCTCTCTTAAAAAGTCAGCCTAAAAAGCAAAGATTTGAGACAGTTACAACCACCTAAAGGGAAGCCTTTTAGCATGGAAGGGCTGAAGTGACCTTAACCTCAGTAATCTTCAGTCCCACTGCCAGCGTAGCACAAGGATGAGTTTGTTGAAAAATGAACCCAGATGAACTCTGTGTAGATAAAGAATTATGGTAGAAATACAATTAATTTATTAGAGACAATATATTATTTATGGAAATATATGACTAAACCAGAAAATGGAAAACACATCCTAAATACTGCTACTATATCTTTTTTCACCTTAGAAATTGTTGATGGCAATGTGAAGATGACGCTGGGTATGATCTGGACTATCATCCTTCGATTTGCTATTCAGGATATTTCAGTGGAAGGTAAGAATAATGCAACTGTGTTAAAGAATTGGGAAATTTGTTTAAAGGCATTTTTATATGAATTGTGCACAAGTAAGAAGAGTGTTTTACATATGAATTATTTTTTCACAGAAGATGATACTGCAAGTTCCCTACCTAGTGACAAAATTGATTTTTGAAGGGAAAAGTAATTACTCTCCTTATCCTGACAGAGACCTTGAGAGAGCTTTCTAAATACAGAAGTTCTGGGCATGTATCCCAGTTATAAAGATAGAAATATGTGTGTTTCTGATATTTGGTGGCCTGAAACTATGCTATACCCTGTATGGTGGTCCAGTGTCCAACATACTCTTTTAGTCCTGTACATTTCTCCCTGTCTTTGCAAATGTTACCTGATTATATCCCTCTTTTCTCTATTACTCCACCCCCACCCCTCACCTCCTGTTTCAGAATGTTTTTCCTTAACCGTCACTTGGCAACTAGCTCCAAAAAGTGTGTTGGAGTTACAATACTCTTTAAATCAAGGGTAGATTGTGAGAAGTCTAGAATTCTAGAAACTGATCTCAATTTTCAACAAAAGTAGAGTCAATTGAAGCTCTGCATATTGTCCTGCCCATACCTTGTGGGACATTAAACATATACCTAGTGGTCTATTTGATCTTTTCTGTCCTTTATTTATGCATTCAGATACCCATAGGGTTCAGACAATCAAGATATTTCTTCAGCACCAACATGACCCTGTAAGCAAATGGGCTGAGACTACAAGTGTAACTCATGTAGGCACCAACATGGTGTTTTATGTCTAGTTCCATCATATTTATATTGGGTATTTTTCTCCAAATACGAATGCTGCTGTCCAACCAATGTTATTTCTCAAGCTTCTAATATCCCAGAATTATTGTGCAGCTGAGTTGTTCCAGTCGAACTGACCTCTGTGTCCTAATGGAGCCCCAGTAGTCCATTTGGATGAGTATCTTTTAGAATTAAGTGCTGGCTTATGCCAGCTGGTTTCAGATGTTTGACCACATTTAAGATGGCAAGAAATTATTTACTTGAACACTTTTTACATTTCTCCTTTTTTGTACTCCCTGGTGTGTTTTACAGAGACCTCTGCCAAAGAAGGGCTGCTGCTGTGGTGTCAAAGAAAAACTGCTCCTTATAGAAATGTGAACATTCAGAACTTCCATCTTAGGTAAACTTACTTTATTTCAAGGGGTAGAAGCAATCTGAAATATTTTAGGTCAAACTTTTCCCACCATTGTGGGAAATATATACAGGTATATGTATGACAGGAGAATTTAACTCTTCATGGTTAGCCTTTGGCATCATTTACCATGGCTTCCATAGTTACTGTTTAAAAGAAAAAAAAAAAATTGCTACTACTTAGTTATATATATACATACATAACAGTGGTATTACATTATTAAGTGTCCCTTTGGATATGGGAATACCTGAGTACTGCAGCATAGTGACTTTGGAAATGACTGCTTTCAGATGAGAGCCACTGTATATATAGGCTGCTCTTGGCAAAAATGCCAATGGTTTGAGCATGCAAATATCTCATTATGATGAATTGGTCTTTATTATGTTGTAATGTAACTATAAATAAGGAGCCAAAAATGCACTCAGTACACAACAGCAGCACTTTAAACACTTCTGTTTTCATAAGCAGGATCACTACTTAAGTTGGAAAATTTAGTGAAGCTCCAGCCTTATGGTTCTGTGTTTTCATTCAGGGCAAGAAAGGCAGTTCCAGCTGTGTGCAGGCTGCCTGGTTTTGGTACATCACTGGGCTGGTTCCTGTAGCTCTGCCAGTGACTCAACTTATTAAACTACATGACATTTGCAGTGTTTAACCATGTGATCTTGCCTTCCACAAAACCCTTATAGGACTTAGCACAAGAGCTCTGTATTACAGTATTTTGGTGTTTTGAATTCATTCTTAATGAGCAGCACTTAAAGCACATGTAGTGATAGAGAAGATACAGATCACTCATGCATCCACAGATAAATTTGATTTACAGTCCCTGTGTTGCCTTTAAAATATCTGAAATTTGGGATGTTATTTTCCTTGAAAAAATATATATATTTCTGTATATGGATGCAGATTATACTGTAAATTACAGTATTGAATCTTAGTGTTTGTATATACATATGCTGGTCTGATAACATGGTATGGGGAAAACATCTTGAATGGAAGTACTTTGATTAATGTTTGGGTTGATCAGCTCTTACAGAACTACTTTACAATGGGCTTTCCAGACCATTTTAATCTATACCTTTTGGAAAAAAAAGGTTTTTGTTGGTTTGGTGCTTATTTTGATTCAGTTGTACCTTCTGGAGTATTTTATAGTATACAGTGTGTTTTGCTTAATTGTATTACGTTTTTATTGGAGATGGTTCTGTTATTTGAAGGATCTACACAGACATCTCAGGGACAGAGATTCTAACAGTCTTAAAATGCTTAGTATCACACTATTACTCCACAGGATAAGACCTCAAACCCATTGTCCCAGTGTTTAGATAAAATATCTTTCAGAATAATTTCTTTTGTTTGAAAGGAACCTCTCATAATCTTTCACATAGATGGTATTTGTAGCTCCACTCATTGCTGCTTCTTGCATTGAAAGGCCATTGGCCTCAAGTCACACTGAAATGTGTAAGAGCTCAGATGGAAGCTGTCATATGTGTGAAGTGTTTTAAATAAAGCAAGCTGATTTATGACTTCTTTCTTCTATGAGCACAGCATGGTTGTGCCATTAAATTTGTCTAACTGACATAAAAAGCCAATTGTTTCAGCAAATTCAAGTAATTGCAGGTTGGCTCTGCTGTTATTTTTTTGCAGACGTGATGTAAGTGTAATGGGCGATGATGCACTTTCATTGATGAATGCGTGCACTGAGCTATCCTGGAACACTGCACAATTTAAGCAATTAAAATCAGGGACCGTTGCACATAATGTACACTGCCTAGTAGTATTACAAAGTCCTTAAGTGTGTATGGACTGTAGAGTAAGTTATGTGATACAGGAAAAACAATCCAGTAGCAGAAAAACTTAGAGGGATGAGAGTTGGCAGAACATAAGTGTTAGGATTTGACAGGAGAGTTCCTGTTTGATTTTAAGGCTTGAGCAAGGATCAAAGTGTAAAATGCCATGACTTTATTAACTAATTTTTTTCCATTCTATTTTTTGTTGTGAAGCTGGAAAGATGGCCTTGGATTATGTGCACTTATCCACAGACACCGACCTGATCTTATTGACTACTCCAAGCTAAATAAGGTCCTCAGTCTGGGTGGTCCAGCATGCTGTCCTGCAGTGATTTGGCTCACTTCTGGTTTGCTTAGCATGTTTTCTAAAAGGCAAGCTGAGGAGTGCATACTAATTTTGACTGCTTTCTAACCTCCCTTCAAAGAAACCATGGAGGAAAGGACCTCATGATTGTCCTGTGTCCTCCTTTCCTTCCCATTACAATGACTTCAGCATTTAATTGCAGATAATCTGGTCCTCAGCTGCCAGACAGTAGATGAATTCTTTTATGCTGCCAAATATGGTTGTTAATTTAAATACACTGGAATTCTTCATTTGCCACCGATATTATTGTACAATCCATCCTGTTCTGTATCTGGTGTAAATGACTGTAAACTGCAGAGCAGTAAACAAAGAGATGACGATTAATCCTAAGAATCTTTAGAACAAACACTACCCTTGGTAATCAGGAGTACACAGTAAGTTACTAGTCATACATAGAAAATATTTACCAATCTTAGATTATAATTCTACCTATACTCCCAGACAAGTGGAAGCAAAATTGATATCCTAACTTCTTTAGGCAGTACCTGATAGGGATTACAAAACTATTTTATTTCAGTGTGATACTGATGGCAAAAATCAATGTTTTCTAAAAGATACCAGCCACTTGGGTTTGAGGGGGAGGCATGAGGAGCAAGTAATACTGTCAGAGTTCCTGAGTATCATTACAGAAGAATAAAACATAGAAAGTGGAATGCTGTCATTTCACATTAGCTCTCAATACCTACACACTATTTTCTGCTCTCTGGAATGAATGCATCTTGAGGATTCATGTAAACACCAGTAAAACAGAAAACTTAATCGTGGTTTTAATTTGTTGAGTGCAGTTTTTCTTTGATGAGGTAAACCACAGACTGTATTTTCCATTCTATGATTTTCCATTACAAATGTGTTTTACCAGTGGAACCAAGTGTTATCAGAAAGCCTTTGATAAGGCTTTAAGAGCATATTCTGTTTTACATATATGTCAAAATGATGCTGTGGTCCCCAAGGTGTGCAGTGATGAAAATTAAATGAACTTATTCTTAAATGCATAAGGTTTTAATTTAGGCAGTGGTTAAGAAAACTGCATGTCTGAACCAAAGGGCAAAAGATGTTCTCTAATTCTATATACAACCTTTCCTACAGATAAACTGATTCATGGAATGACTAAGCTACGTGTCTCTGCGTACATGTGCTTAAGCATGGCACAAACAGAAGTTAGTTTGATTGATTTTGTGCTTTGAGAAGTGGTGCTCAGTACTAAAGAACTTCACAGTATAACTCTATATGAGTGCTGAAAAAAGGGAATAGAACATAACCAGATCTGCTTCAGCTTTACTCTTTCCTTCTTAGAGCTTTCCAAAATAAGAACAGGTCAGGTTTCAAGCTGAGGCTGAGCTGTGGCATGTAAAGCACATGCAGAAAAATCCTAAAATAGATCTTGCTTTTCTGACATGGCTGTGTTTGATTGACTGCTCATTTTGGTTACATTAACAGCTGTCTTGGTGTTTGTTTCTTATCCCTTGCATGCTGTCCTTTCCTTTTCTCTCCAATGTGTTTTGTGTGAACTTGTAGCTGGAAAAATGGCCTTGCTTTCAATGCCCTTATCCATAGACACAGGCCTGATCTTCTTGACTATGACAAGTTAGATGAGGTATTTCTTTAGCTGTAGAAGAGATTTTTAGTTACTGTGGCTTGTAGTTTTGTTTAAAAGGATGGGTGATGGAGATCTCCAATTATTCAGAAGTTGTTATGATTTTAAACAAACCTTTTACCAGTGGAGCACTATTTACTTATGAACTTAGCACTAAGCACACCAACAGGAGGTGCTCATCACTCATCCATGAGCAAAGTGTTTTAACCTAGTCTATAGGTCTTGCTTAGACTTACTGTATTTTTGTCCCATTTAATTTCAGTAAGAATTTTTGTGTAAATATTTAGTGAACGTTGGTTTACACATAGTGTCTTATGTAATAGGAAAAATGAATTAATGGGTTTTAAAGATTGTCCACATTTTAAGTTTCTCTTAATGATGCACAGAACTGCTAAATGATGATAGGGAATTTATCATTAGAATCTTTGTATTCTATTATGCTCAAATTATTAAGTTTAAAAATGTGAACTGTTCTTCATAACATATTTTATTGAACATGCAGCTTTTAAAGGAAAATCTCTCTAGTATGATATGTTTATGGAAAGACATGTCATGTGCATTACTACTGCTGATACTTGGCATATGTATGTCCATGAGGAGCAAAATTCTCTGAAACTTAACAATTGCTGTGATTCCATAGTAAGTAATCTTACGAAGTTCATTTCAAAGTAACAAAAGGATGCTTGAGACTAGATCCCTCCATAGGAAGTGTTTGTTTTCAAATGGAAGCCCTGGAAATACCCTACAGAAAACCTGTTAACATTTTTTCAGTGCCTTAGCTTGCTAACATTCTAACTTTGCTCTTCTATGTCCTGTTTTCCCAACCTCTCTCTGTAGGCATTGGCATTGTTCAGAGTGGCTATGATCATTTAGCAATTTATGGATGTGTGAAAACAGTAATAGCATTAATGGCATGAACTGCCATTTCACATAGGGTGTTTTCTCTCCAAGCTGGTACAGGAAGGCTGCCTTGAGAGCAGCCCTAATCTGGCACGCTCTTCTGTTGTCAGTAATAGCTGTCTGTAGTGTAAGAGATGAAATGGGTGCTGTTCATCTTAACTGTGCTCACTGCTTCCTTTCTCTTTCCTTCAAAAACCAAAATCAAAATCTCAAAACCAGAGGAAGTTCTCGAATTTCCACAGCTCTAAAATTCAGTTTATAGAGGTACTACAGGTTTGTCTGTCCAATCCCAAACTGGGAAGTTTTGCTCCTTCTAAGGAGAACTATTCTTCTTTCTGTGCTTGCTTCTTCTCATGCATGCACCTGACCAACAGAGAACTCAGTAGAATTCATATCACTGTGATATAATGTATAGTAGGTATAAAAACATGAAGGACTAACTTTATGCTGAATGGTCTAGTATAGCCTACTGGACCAGCAGCCTTGACTGTATGTAATACTGCGGTACTTTATTCAGAATTAGCTCAGAATTATGTGTGCACTGCATACATTACCTACATATGTAGGTAATATATCCAGAATGTTTGCAACAGTGTCTTAGTGGTACCTAATAACCTATTACTGTTTTCTTTTGAAGATATAGCAGTAGATAGACCAAAAGTTCATATACGTATACTCTGCTTTTTGAAGTACAATAGTTGTGACTCTAGTTTACAGTTTGGAAAAATAGTAAGTTTTAGTATACCTACTGTATACAGTCTCGCTTCGAGGAAAAACTTCTTCATTTGACCAGTTTATTTTCTTCTTTGATGCAGGATGACCCCATAGGAAACATCAACCTTGCCATGGAAATTGCTGAAAAGCATTTGGATATCCCTAAGATGTTGGATGCAGAAGGTGAGAGTTTTATCTAACTCAAGTTTGTAATACTGGCAAGCACAAGAAGTAAAACTTCTTTTGTATCTAGCAAATTTTCGACTTTTCTTCTACATGAATCATAATGTAACAACCTGCTTTATTTTTCTAACTCTGTTTTCCTTCTTGTTCCCCATTTATTGCATAATTTTACTCACTGGCTTTATTCCTTATTGTTTTGTTATTGTTTCTATTTATTAGAGTACTTTGGGCCCTAACCTGAGCACACAGCCCCACTGTGATAAATGAGGTAAAATGCAGGATCAAAAGATAGTCCTTACCTTTAAGAAATTAAAACCTAAGTCTGATAAAGGGAAATACAACTGTTAGCAGCTTCAAGCATTTTCACTTTTTTAATTGTTTAAGTGAGAGGGATGGAAATAGAAGTACAGAAATTTCAAAACATACTAACAATGTGCCTCCTATGAAAGAGAGCTTGTTTGAAGGAAACATTTTGTTTGTTTGTTTATTTGCAGTGATAGTTTTAACAAATCGTTTCATATTTGTTTTCTCCTATAACCTTTACAGTTTATTCATAAATAACAAGGAAATATTCAGTTTCCTTAATTTCTTCAAGATAACCAAACTTTTGTATTCCAGGCAAAAAATGGTGCCAAAATACTGGAATTTGCCAAAATGTTTTTGAGTATGCAGACTCTTCTGTTCTGCTCTGGTGGCTTGTCAGTGCAGTAGTGATGACAGTTATCCAGAGCACTCAAACTTACTCTATCTTCTACCCACGAATTCTTTGGTAGGGAAGTTATGCCAATACAGAATGGTTTGGAAAATCCAGGTTGTAACTTCTTCATTGAAGAAGATTCTTGGTTTCACCTTCATGCTTCAAAACTAATTGTTTTGATTTTTTGCATTGCAATTCCCCTTTCAAGCACCACTTAATTATTTTACTCTGAAATACTGTGCAAGGAATAAACAGAAGTGCTACCTCCTTACCACTGAACACCTCCTACTATCATTCTCCTTTCCTCAGTTTTTCTCTTCATATACAAATGATGTAGGAAACCTTTTTCTTTCTGCACCAGATTTTCTGCACATTCTAGCCCTTAGCTTACTATTCTCCTTCTTAGCGAGAGAGAAGGAAATGAAATCTTGCTTCTTCTAACAACCTCTAAGTATTCACCATCACCTTTTATTCTCTTTGCTTCCACTGTGTTCTCAGTGGAAACTCTGCAAAGTTTTGTTCAGAACTATGTGATATAGATGCAAAATCAGTAAATACATTGGTCTTGAACTTAGAAATCTCACTGTTAGTATTAGAAACTGTCACCTCATTCCTGTGTCTTTTCACATCAGTCTCTTCCTTCCCACTGCTTATGTTGTCAGGAACACTTGCAGCTTCCACTGGCATCATTCATCACTCAGACATAATTTTCTGCCTTTCTCTGTTAAGTATTGAAAAGGTCCATTTTTACCAATGTACCCATACCCTGATTTCACATTTCTATGCTTTTGCTCTTTCCTGCCATAACAGGGACAAAGCTATCAGCCGGCCAAGCCAAACTCTTTTGTGATTTATGCTATTAACTAAAAAGACAGACTGGCTCAAGGACTGCAATACTGCTACTCTCTACGCTTTTCTTAGCACAAAATGTATTTCTGGACTGCTGGAGTCCTACAGGTTTCCAATATATATCAATACCCTGTCAGTCATGGGGAACCTGTGCTAATATGCACAGCATTCACTCCTATTTTGTGACTGTCAGTGGCGGCATTTAACTCTGGAATAATTCTAGTGATTTAGATGAAGTTGCTTTGGAGATACAGTGAAGCTGAACCCAGTAGATCTGCCACATGCCATCTGCTTGGAAGTTTCCACAACTAGAAGGTAGCAATACCCTTCTGTACAGCCTCTGCCCACAGGCGTGTTGCCATTTTAGGGAGAGATACATCTTTTCCAATTACTGATTCCTAAAGCTCAGGTAGATTTGCACTGATATCAATAAACAGATGCAACCTGAATAATGGTGTATTTATTTTGAATCCTTACAGCACTGAGTTGGCATCATCAGCATAATCTGATGGAAGTACCTTGTGAGAAGTTCTGAGCAGTTAACCCTCTTCTCTCTACACAGATGTAGTAAACACTGCCAGACCTGATGAAAGAGCCATTATGACATATGTTTCCTGTTACTACCATGCATTTGCTGGTGCTCAGAAGGTGAGATTGTAGAAGATGGATCAGATCTCATCCTTCACCTTCTGTCTTGTTTCTTTCAGCAATTTTTCCTCTTCTGATCTTTTCCTCACTAGTTACTAGGACAGCATCTTAGAGCTGAGCTCATTTCCTGTTGCCTGATTTCCTCTGTGAGCCACTGTCTTGGTAGAGCCAATAGTAGTCTATCCATTTGTTCCATAGAAACAAACCTTCCTGTCTCATCTTTCTGTATATTTCCTAATAATATCCAGTAGGTTTTTGACAGCTGGGATAGAGCACATTACTCTCTTTAATTGAACTTGTGTGCATTCATTTGAAACACCTTTAAAAATGCAAGATGAAAATAAGCTCATAGTGAAAAAACAATTTCAATAGCAGTATGACATCTTTTTTGTTTCACCCTGCTGGATATTATTCCTGCTACAGATGTCAAAATCATCGTAACAGATGCTTAGAAAATAAACCCTTCTCTTACGCTTTCAGGATTGTTTTTAAAATGTTAAGTGTTCAATGGTAAGTACAAACAGCAACATATAATGTTGCAACTGTGCAAAATAGATGCTGAAACATACACAGACATCTCAGAAGAGCTCTGGCATCATATCCTAATGAAAAGAAGGAAAAATTAAGAAAGGAAGGCAGTAGAGTTGGACATACTTCAGGGTATTCATAATATAAAGAATACTGATATATAATGCTAAGGTTTTAACTAATCTATAAGCACCTTACAGAGAACATCTCCCCAGATCAAAATGTAGTCTGTCTTTCCTGTGTCTTAAGTCAAACCCTCCCCCTGCATTCAAAGTCACCAGACATATGCGTGACAGTTCTTAAGCAGATAGTCCTGGTACAATTAAGGTCATTCCCCCTGTGACAATACTGCAGGATCTGCCTTATTAAAAAAAAAAAAAAATTACACTTCTTTATAAGAGCTTATGGTGAATTTGTAGTGTACGTTTTATTCAGTCAGTACCCATCAATCTAACACTATTACAGCTTTGTAGAGTTTCTAGGATGCAGAGCTATGGACAAGAAAACAATCAGAATGTTGCTGTCTTGTACTTTTATTTATTCACCTTTCTACTCCTCGATTCTTTTTTTTTTGTTGTTGTTGTTTTAATTTTTCCCCCCCTCTTGTAGATATTGTGAACACTCCCAAACCCGATGAGAGAGCTATCATGACATATGTGTCCTGCTTCTACCATGCTTTTGCTGGAGCAGAGCAGGTATTAATCAACTGTCCCTTCAGGTTGCTGTGGTTTTGATTGGTTGTTTCACATTTCCACTAGTTTATTAATAAAACCCTAATTTAGTACTGTGTGGTTTTAATTAACAATTGCAAGTATTAGTTGAGTACTAATACTTACTTTTAACCGACACCTGAACCTGCTTTTGTTAAATGTTGTGTAGCAAGTTGAATTTCTTTAATTCCATTGGACATTCCTGTTTCTAATTTTGGGTCTTTATTTGGTGGTTATAAAGACTATTTCAGAAAAACTGTATTTGAAGATACCATGAAGTGGAGTTATGGTTTGTTGCTACATCAATATATGCGTTTGCTGCATAAAAGAATTATCGACTTTTGGAGACTGAAACTATTCTAGACTTACTCATGCTGATAGTAATTTAGGGCTAGATTTTCAAAGGTGCCTAAAGATGAAGAAGGCCACAGAAGACATCCAACACAATGCCTGGTTCACACTGAAGCCAGTGGAATTATTTGTGGATCAAAGTACTAGTATAACAAGCAAGAATATCAGCAGCAGATCTGTCATGTGGGATGAGATTCTCACTTACAAATGTGGCATTTCCCACTGTCCTGCTTCATATATTTCTAGCCTACAAGTGGATATAACCCAACCTACGTGAAAAAAACCAAACCAAACCAAAACAAAAGGAACCCTTAAAGCAGTTGATATTTTTCCTACATCCTCAGGAATTAATTTCCCTTCCTGTCTGGTAGGCCCCCTGCACCTTATCACAGTACAGCTTTGCTGTTGCACCCTCTTCCTTCTGGGTACCAAGAGTTTGCTGTTCGTACAAAAAGGCACATTCCACATACTCTGTAACACGGGAGTCTACACACATATTTATTTGATTAGATATACTCTGGACTGGTATTTGTATAACAGTATAGATCTGTGATGTCAAAATACTAATGTAAATTTTAAATATGGCAGAGCTGCACAGTGCCTTTGCAAATAAATTTGGCAGGAGGCATGAAAAGACTCGCTGTCAATGATGGAGCTGCATATATTCTCAAGGGTGTATATACATATGATGTGTAGATCTAGAGTGGTCTGGGACTCCTCAATCACATGTGGTGTGTTTCTGGTGTGGCTAACAAATCTAACACTTTTTTTGAAGTGATTTTAAAAAAATAATCTAATAGGCCATTCTTTAAATTTATCCTAAGTTATCTTTGAAAAGATTTATTAGATAGCTATAACGGCAGTGTGAAATTGCCCCTTGTGTAAGTCTTTGTTGTACAACAAGGTGATTTCTCTGCTGATCTGTGCCTTATTCAGGCCATTGGAATCTATGACTACAGAAGGAGGGTAAACATGTATCTAAGTAACCCAGGAGCACAAATCACCAACTATAAAACAATTGGATTTTTATTTGCAGCAGCCCCATTCTCACTCTTTCTCCAAGCCTGTGCCTTTCGCAGAATGTGTTTATGAATATGTCCTGTTAATTTTCTGTGGTTTACAGGCTGAGACTGCAGCTAACCGGATCTGTAAGGTGCTTGCTGTGAATCAAGAAAACGAGAGGTTGATGGAAGAGTATGAGAGACTAGCAAGTGAGGTAAAGACAGCTGTATCTGTAATGTGGTGATAATGATGTTCATGAAATACAGAAAGATGAAAAATTCATGCACTCTCTGCAAGACAACAAATGAAGACACTATGAGGATAAATCTCAAAGTGGTAGCATACAAAGCTTAGTTGCCCTAGATGTCAAGATTCGGGTGACTCCTTTGCCACAGATTTTCTGTGTGACCTCAAGCAAGTCACTCAGTCCCATTAATGTGCCAAAAAGGGTGATTTGAGGGCTATCATTGATCTGCTTCAAGGCCATGCTTGCTGTCTCTGTAACCTCAAAAGGGAGCCAACCTTGACAACATGTGGAACATACAGGATCCTCTCATTCCAAACAAGCCCATTGACTTTGTGTACTGCAAAGCACATCTGGACAGGGTCTGTCAGGGTTTTCACAATGCACCTACAGAGGCAGCAAATGAATGAAGGTGGGTGCACTCTGTCTTCCTCCTGTCCTTTCTTGGACAGATGATGGCAGATTTGTTGAGTCAGGTCTACAGATGTGTAGTTTACAAGGGAGAGCTCCTTTGTCTTTCAGGCATAGCCTGCAAAAACATACGGAGATCACAGTCACAAAGACAAGAGTGCTATATGGACACTGACTTCTGAGTGAAGATTTCTATATGACCCGAGTTACTTGGTCGGTGTCTGTCCTGATCGCATAACTATGACTACCTGAGACATCAAGACCAATATTTTGAAAATGACAAGTGATTTTGGTAACTCAGGTTTTGACTAATTATCTAGAGACACCTTACATTTATAGAAGTACCTAGAGTATCTGGACAAATTAGTTTAAAAAAGTATTGTTCAGCTTTGAAAATCTTGTGCCCATGAAGGTGCTGAGACCGACTGTATTAATAGTATTAAAATGGAGCAAACTTGCTTAGGATTTGTGCATTCAATATGATCATCTTTTGTTTGTTTTTCCATTGTCTTTATTGCAATTGTTTGTGTGGGTTTGAAAGCTTTTAGAATGGATTCGCCGGACAATTCCTTGGCTGGAAAACAGGACCCCAGAAAAAACGATGCAGGCTATGCAGAAGAAGTTGGAGGATTTCCGGGACTATCGCCGCAAACACAAACCTCCAAAAGTTCAAGAGAAGTGTCAGCTAGAGATCAATTTCAACACTCTGCAGACAAAACTGAGAATCAGCAATCGGCCAGCTTTCATGCCATCAGAAGGGAAAATGGTTTCAGTAAGTAATATTCTGTTCTCATTTTTCTCAACATTCTCACAAAAATTTCAGTGTGAAGGATTGAAATGCCATTTTAATGCCATCCTCATAAACCACAATTTGTTGCACTTTACAAATATCAAGCCATTCTTTTTAGACATTACCTTTCATTCTAGAATCTTGCTTTCTTTAGGCATGCTGCTGCCTTTTTGAGGCTTTCTGCAAGAGCGAATGGTCTTGATATCCGAGATGATACAGAGCTTCCTTTGGGAGTATTATCAATACTTCTCTATCAGTGAGGCTAAATATTATTTAAGCAGAATTCCCAGTGGTTTCATTGACATTTTGGTCATCAGACTTACGTAAATAGATATAGCTTAATACTACTTCTTCAAATTATTTTTTTTTTTCCTTATGTCTGTGAAGATAAGAATATTTAGTACCAAGAATTCTCATTTGCTGAGAAGTATCATGAGTTGACTGTGAGTCAAACCATTTCCCGTGGAATATAGCAAATCTGTTTCTGTACTCGGTTTTGTTATTGTGTTTTGGTTGCTCAGATTTGATAAACATAGAATTGCACTACATGAAAAGGGCTATTGTCCACTTTTCATGCACAGAAAATAAGGGCCCTATTACTTCAGTTTTCTACGCATGCCTTTTGAGTTTCTGAGGAAGCTCACAAAACTTTGTGCACCACAGAAAGTTAAATGAATTTGT
This sequence comes from Ceryle rudis, assembly GCA_033439905.1. Classification (NCBI taxonomy): domain Eukaryota; kingdom Metazoa; phylum Chordata; class Aves; order Coraciiformes; family Cerylidae; genus Ceryle; species Ceryle rudis. The sequence continues at coordinate 56,717 of JAAGNO010017241.1, forward strand.
ATAATAGATAAAGTATGCACAAAATCATCTTGTTTCTAATTATTTTCCTGTTGTCAACTTCCAAAAGTAAAGCACTTTTATTTTAACAACAGATAGGTATGTCATAAAAGACCATGCACATTGTAAAATGGGAGGTAAAAGCAATATATTGTGAAGACACTAAACACGTAGCTATGCTTGGAAGCCATTTCTATAGGGGTTCCTTTTGTGAACCCACCTAAAGAGGATGCATTATTAGAAGCCGATGTCAGGACTACAATACTTCCTGAGCTGCCTAACCACCCTTTCTATGATTCTGTGACTTTACAAAATCTGGACATAAAAACTTCTCTTTTTGGAGCAAAATTGTGAATGCATTAGAAATCTGCAAATTTGGATAAAAAAGATTATAGCTTCAGCCCCTCTCTTCCATGTATTCACAGGATATTGCCAGCGCCTGGCAGAGACTTGAGCAAGCTGAGAAAGGCTATGAAGAGTGGCTGCTGAATGAAATACGAAGACTGGAAAGACTTGAACACTTGGCTGAGAAATTTAGGCAGAAGGCTTCCACTCATGAACAGTGGGCATATGGTGAGCGGAGATGTCTCAACATTTTTAATGTTTTAATATTCAGATTTGAACTCTCAGTGCTGAATTGCCAGACAGAAACTCACTCATAAGTAGTTTGGACAGTTTTAGAAATCTAAAGTAAAAACAGATAAAACTGTTGGTTTGTTTGTTGACTGTAGTCATGATCCCAACTTGAAGGCATATTGTCAATGAAATGTAACTGTAAAAAATGTACTCTTGAGGTAGTGAGTCCAATTTATTGGGAATATTCAACATTTGAATGATGCCATTACTGCTAATGGATTCCTATACACCAACCCATCCAGAAGTGCAGTGATACCACTGGTTAAGTGTGAAATTATTACAGAGTCATTCTGAGACGATTATCATTTGTTCATCATGATGTTTTGAATTGTCCACATAAACTACATAATGATGATGGATTAATTTCTGCTTTGCACCATACCATGGATTTCACCCTGTTTATAGTTCTGTGTTTTAATGATAATCTACCCTTGCTATGTAGTTGTAACAGCTATAGGACCATACTGGCATATGGTTTTGTTTGGGACCATTAAACATATGTTTGCTCTACCATCCAGTTGTTTGCCCCAACAACAGTCTTGCTTCTGCCATGCCTCTGGCTTTTTCCAGCTAGAATCTTTTCACGCCGTGGAAATAAACCAGAGTCCATCCCATCATGTAGTTGCTAGAAGCGTACAAGGCTTTAAATGACTGCCAAGCAGGTACTAGAAGGGAAACTACAGTATCAGCCCTGTGAGCCTATTTTCTGAGCATAAACTACTCATGGTGACATGTTATGGCTGTTATGCAGGGAAAACTTCACAAAAGCTGGTGCTTAGCAAGTGAAACAATAGTCCCTGCTGGCTCTAGAAGTCACAGAGCAGAGTAATGCCATGTGGTGAGCTGCAGTTGTAGGGGCTGTCTGTATAGGTACAGTTGTCCAACACAGGAGCTACTGAGGAGTAATATTTCAGTTTCTGATTTCCTCTTTGCTTCTCTAGCTTTTTGTAAAATAGTTTGGCATTTTCCACTTAAAATTCAGTGTTTGCTACATTTTTTTTTTTAAGTGGTGTAATGAGTAACAAATTGAAGGCAGAACATGGAAAAAAAGTGAAGCTGAGCATAGCAGTGTGATTTGTGGTTTCGTAACTCTACAGAAGACTTATCATAATAGTTTAGAGTCCCAGTTTTTGCCAATACACCATTTTATGCCAATTTCTCAAGCAATATAATACTCATTATTTTAGACCAGTATAAACAGCCTATGAAAAAATAAAGGAATTACTGAGATATCTTTAAAAATATATATTTCAAATTAACACTGTTGTGCTGACAATTTGCTGCTGATTGCAATGGGGTGGAACTTCATCCTATACACGTGATTTTCACCATGCCTCAGTTTAAAAAGTTGACTAAATTTAAAATTGTTCTAACCAATACATTAGTAAAAATTACTACTATATTACATTTACTCTTTCAGGCAAAGAGCAGATATTACTTCAGAAGGATTATGAATCTGCTACTCTGACAGAAGTACGCGCCATGTTAAGGAAACATGAAGCTTTTGAGAGCGATTTGGCTGCTCACCAGGACAGGGTGGAACAGATCGCTGCCATTGCCCAGGAGCTGAAGTATGTTCCATTTAAAGGCTTGCAGCTGCTGACATTTAACTTTGCGATAAACTCTTTCCAATGAATTTGATAGTGTCATAGGTACCAACGTAAGAATTCCAGAGATAGCTTCATAAGTATATTATCTGAGCTGGTCACTGAGACCTTTCCCTCATCTCCCCTCAACCAAATATAGCCATTCAACTGAACAACATTTTTCAGAAAAAAAGGAACATTTAAAAATTGACTTAGCACTAATCTTTTAGCATTAGCTCTACTGATGAATGTATTGTGTGTTGATGGGAATCCTGGACGTGTTTATTTTTCAGTTCATATAATCTGCTGAGACATACTGGCTGTGAGTTACTTAGTGTAGAAAATTTCACTTACACAAATTACAGATCAAGCATCTTCACTGTAAAATCAAGTATCTTCCTACCAATATTTTGGTCCTTTCAAAAGGCTTCTCATCCCTACATTATTTCTATTGTAGTGGGTAATGCACTGACTTTTCTAAAGATTTAGTTGTCTCTAGTACACTTTAACAATCTCTTCATGTTATACTTGGAAGTGCCATTGTCTCCATTTTACAGAAAGGTCAGTGGGGCATATGAAAGCTAAATAACTTGCTCAGAGTCACATGAGCAATCAAGCACACAAGCTTTCCTATAGGACAGTAGGAGTTTTCACTCACAGTTCCATCAGCTTAGGCACAGGACCAATGCTTGCTCACTCAGCATACTATGCCCAGAGAAAACACAATCAAGGCTGAGAACAATTTCACAACTCATTTAGGCTACATCTGTATTGTTGACGTCAGCTACATAGGTCAAGGATGTGAAAAGTCAAGGCCCCTGATTGATAGACACCCTTATGGCAGCAGAAGTCCCGAGTGTCAATGCCGTTACTCCAACTGAGCTTGGTCTTTATCGGTGGAGCTTGCTTTTGTTTGGGGGAAGGTTGTTGATTCACCCGTGTGAAGCACAGTTTTGTCAGCCAAGCTCTACACACACTGACAGGACTGTAGAGCTACATACTGATGTCTTTACTCCTGTAAGGTAGTCTTGGTGTGTACACCAAGCTAAGCACATTTGATTTTACAATCTTAGGCAGTTAATTGCAGTGGTTTTGTACTGTAAATCAGTGGCGCTACTCCTGATCTTAGCAATTTGGCACATAGTTAAATTCATTGCTCACCCACAGTATAAATGTGTAAAGCCCACAGGAACAAATGTACAGTAGTGGTTGAAACAGGAGCCAAGATTAAAATTTTCAGAATCCTGCCCTTGGCTTCAACTCTCTCACCTTCTTGAAAAGGCAACCAGTGTTAAAACAATGTTACCAATCAAATATTGAAAACATGCTCTCTTCTCACTTTCTAAAGGAAAGCTCCACATTCATTAACAGTTTAAACATCAGAAAGTTGTCTAAAAATGTAGTTTGTACTTGATAGCAGCAGAATTTACAGTAATTGTGTAATTCAAATGGATTTAGAAGAAAAATCCTATTTTTCAAGATTATTTAAAGGAGGAAAAGTGAAGCATAGTGAGCAGAGTAAGTACTGTTTTCTAGCTAGTGTGAAAGTCTGTAAACCACAGAGAATGGAGATTTCACTGAGCATGTGAGCTCATGAAACACCTTCTGGCATGCCTGGACCTCTGTTGTGCAAGTTATTTGTTCCTCTTTATATTGAAGTAATTTTATTCTAATTGTTGTTAATTCAGCTCCAGCTTTACAAGTGATGATAAACTTTGGGCGTGTAGTATACATAGCACAGCATCTGCTTACTGGTGTTTTGAACCCTGTGTCCTTTACCTCTGGGGAGGCCAGTGAACACTGTATCCTGTCTATTTTAGGATTGTCTCTTCTCAGTTGTTTCAGTAATTTGCTGTGTGAAGTTAAACAAGTTGTTTGTGTCTTGGGCTGCAAAGGTGCTGAAAACCTGTTGCTTTTAGAGATGCTCTACTTTGACTTCTCTGCTTCCCCATACAATGGGGCTATCAGTGCCTGATTTTTCACTGAGACTCAGTATATCAATTAGACTTAATGCCTTTGGGGAACACTGCATGAAAGGTCATAAAGGTCAAGTTTTATTATTGGCTGCAAACAAATGGGCAGCTTCTATTTAAATATTGATTTTAATAATTTACACAAATTCCTCACACAGTGAAATTATGGAGGAAAATGCTAATTTGTTTCTCCGTTCATATTTTTAAAGAGGGATTGAATAATATTTGAGTGCTAAGAACTGTACATTGGCACCTGATAAAAAGCCTACGGAAATCAATGAGGGTATTTTTTTTCCTGTTTTGGTGGTTTTGTTTTGTTTTTTTTTTCCCTGTCACTGGATCAGGCCCTTACAGAAATGATCATCTGTGTCTAAAATCCAAGTTAGTAGATCTCCATGTTTTGGTTTAGTCAATCTCTTGGCTGACTAATGTTGCTATTTCAAAGGAGAACAATTGCTGTGTGACCTTGAAGTCTACCAGTTACAGTTTCCTATCTGTTCTGGTATTTTCTGCTGCAGCACCTTTTGCATATCCATCACTTCTAGTATAGCAATTCATTTTCAGCCAAGAAGACTGAACACTGTTAACACTGATTTGGAGACTCTTTTTGCTTCTGGAAACCTGGGCTCAAACTGTGCTTACGTGCGTGATTAACATGAGCCTGGTTCCGAAGCAGTTCTAAAGCATGTTGCTCAGCAGGTTATTTTTGTGACACGCTCACTGTTCCTAAAGTGAGCTCAGACATAAGGGTTTCTCTGGACTAGGACAAAATTTGACTCAATTTTTAATTCTTTACAGATAAGACTGAATTTCTTTTAAGATCAGTAGGAATATCTTAATGATTTTTAAATTCCAAAGGCTGTAGATTTCAAATAAACAAATGAACAGAAGTGACTGTAACACATGTGCAGCAGTACTCTGTGTATGCATAAGCAAAACATATCTTTACAAAAATGTGAAATCTATCCTCTTCACATCTTCAAGGTTGAGAGAGGTACAAGACCCGGAAAGTCAGTGGAGCTACACTATTTAATGTCACCTTGCAATCTAACTTGTGATTTCTGACCATGGGTGCCCTTTTCAAAAGTTGTCTCCTACCAATTTGTCCACAGCACATATCCCTGGAGGAAATAGGATAGCAGAGATCTTATGGTGAATGACTGAACCTCCCTGGCAGAGCTGGTGGAGGAACGCTGCACGTTACCTTCCAGGACTCAGACCAGAGCTGGTACAATCACAGAATCATCTAGGTTGGAAAAGACCCAAAGGAATCATCGTGTCCAACCATTCACCCTACTCTACAAGTTCACCCCTAGACCATATCCCCCAACACTACATCTAAGCGAT